>CM066566.1:44014701-44099701 GCA_033816785.1 Picus viridis | reverse complement strand
CTAACTGTATAGCACAAGTACGTGTTTCAGCAAAAATGGGATTCATAGTAGTTCTGGAAGGCAGTCCCAGCTGAGATTGCAGGAGATGGCAAGCTTCAGGCCTGACTTGTGGAGCCCTCCTGACAGCCCTAATAAATCAGAAAAACCATATTTTTCCAACTTGTAGATTAAAACAAATACCAATTCGGTGATAGCATGCTTTTGAGCAGCAGTGTTTCCAAAGGAAAAAGGACTGCTTACACTAGCCTGATACTTTAATAGATGGACACACACGTATCATCAATTATGCCTGGCAGATGGAAGCTGGCTGCAAGCGCCTGCAACACAACCCACAGGTCATCAAGTTGCCAAGATGTAGGTGTAACTTTGCTGTCTTGAAATAAGGGGAAATGATAAGGCTGTGCCAGCTGCAAACAGCTCTTGGGTGCTCCTCCTTAGGCAGAGAAATCCACCTACAACACTGTGCTCCTGCCACCGTTTATTGAGTAGCATATTTAACCAGTACTTTTTCCATGCAGCCAGACTGCCACTGAAGTCAAAGGTGGAAACACAGTTTATACCATAAGGGCTATTAAGCAAGGCAGAACTGGATGCAGCCTCAGTTGGAAACAAAAGAAAGCATCACCCCACACCCCCACCATTCATTGCCAAAGGTTGTTATATCCTATGGGAGGCCTCTCTCTCTCTCTCTCTTTGTATATGGTTTTAATCCTTTTTTCCACCACTGCCAAGTATTAGAGACAGCAGCCTAGGCATTACAGACCTGTAGTCTGATCCCACATGGAAGCTCTTAGGCTAGTCCAAATATACTTAGTTTTGTGTAGAAAAAGCTTAAGCTCTTGGAAATGGGCTTTTTTACCAAGAGTGGCAGCTCCTAGCATTTTAAAACGTAGGACCCAGCACTATGTGCAGCTGAGAATAGATAATGCTGACATAAAGCAACTAAGAAAAGGAGAAAGTTAGTGTTTTCTCCTTATCACGATTTAACATCAAGTTGACTAAGTAGAGTTGTACAGCTCAATGGAAAAAGGAGATTTTTTTTTCCCTACTCCCTTTTTCAGGTATTTTCTTCCTTCTGGAAGAAGCAGCAGGTAAATTAAAATGGCTCCTTACCCTGCTCAGGACCAGCCAGTCCACCACGTTCCAGAAGAAGAGCTCAGCTCTGAGCTTAGAAAAGTTCTTTTGAAACATTGATTTGAAAGCAAAAGCTCTCCCCTGAGGAGGTGTTGAAGCAGCTATTGATAAACACAAATATCAGCTGTAGGTCTGTCCTTGTAGTCCAACTCAAAGAAGTGGAGATAGGGGAAAATTGTGTATGCATTAAGTTTAAATTCATGTTTTAAAATACTGTTGGTGAAAGTTTACTAAGAGATCAAATGCAATGCCCTCCATGTAACTGCTGGATTCCTTTGGGCTTTGTTTTCCTTCTTCTTAAGCAGACATACTCCATAAGAGGAAAGATATTCACGTATGGTTAAATTTTAATTTGGTTAGTTACATAAACTACACACCACTATAAAAATTCTCACCAGTAGTTGCAATTCCATAATCACAAGCTGTTATTCACTTTCCATGATTACACATTCTCAGAAGTTTCTCCTTCCACTTCAAACATGGGTTAAGCAACTAACAGATGCATTTAAATCAGACTACAGAAGAACTTAGTGAACATTCTGAGTATAAAATACACTAAAATTTATCCTGTCTTTATCATCACATTTCATTGACCTGTCAACAACTTCCTCATGCACCCAAAGGTAACATTGTTCAAGACCAAGATGGGGCATAGAAACACCTCACACAAAAAGACAAAGCAAGAATTACCTGTTTAATATTTCTTAGGTTATTCCACAAGTACAGAATAACCTAGGTAAGTAAAAGTACCTTACTTACAAGTAAAAGACACTACTTTTTTTTTTTTTTTTTTTAGAAAAATAAAAAGCAAAGATTCTATAGGAAAAAAATAATTAAAAACATCTTAAAATGTCATGCAGCAATCATCCAATCATCCTTACTATAAAAACACAAAACATGCTCTTAGCATAAAAATAAAGATCTTCATGAGCTGGACCTCTATTCTAAACTTAAAAGTAATTAAAATGTATCACATGCAAATGTTGGATGAGGCTGAATATATGACTCAGTTCGCATGTCACCTTCAATCATAGCGATGAATCTGCTCTTCAAGATAGTCTGAGAGCTATGAGTAAAACAATTTATTACTGCTAGTTCCAATTCATCCAAACCTGACCATTTCTAGTTCTCCAGTACATAAACTAGATTCAGGTTACTTGTATTTCTAATTCTAACAGGAACCCCCTCAAATACATGATTTCAAATATATAATAAATAATTTGGAATAGTTTGCAGCTTTGGACCCCTAATCAATGAAACAATTTGTGAACATAAACTTGAGAGCAGCCCCATATTTTCCTCAATATCAATGCTCTTGGCCTATCTACCCAAAACTAATGAGAATTCTTCATACATACAGCAGCCTTCTACATACACCAGCCTTAAGGCAGGCTCCCAAGCAATCAAGCTGAACAAACATCAGGAGGAGAAATATAAGGGAGATGGAATAAGAAACTAAAATTGCCACTTTTTAACAGAGATTATAGTATTTACTCAGTAGTGCCTGCCACAAGAAGGTGTTTCCAAGGTCTGGTTACTGTGTGTATACAGTTCCCAAGAATAGAGACTACGATAAAAATATTTCTTTTCAAGCTACAAAGGCACCCCAAAAAATACACTTTATTGACAGCCTCAACTTCTAGCAACCAGCATATCTTCGCATATCTTCAACTACTGTAAGTAGTCTCCAAGGAGAGTGTTAACGTACAGCCATCCCCAAAACAGTTAACAGGAGCTAGGGGAGAGGGACACAAAGAGCTTAGCAGTGTTAAGCACAGGCATCTCAGGAAGAGCAGTTTCCAGCTCCATCCAATATATGGCACATGCACACATGACCTGTAACCCACTGCTGAATCCCAGGGCTGGGATTCTGATCTCACTAAATCTGGGAATTATTTGGGATTTGGCCAGTACAGTCCAGAGAAAAGTTGGACAGTAAATGCATATCTACCCTTCAGAGCAAGATCAGCCCAAAGAATTATTATTTCTAAAAGACCATTAGAAAACAGAAGTGTATGACAGCTATGCTGTGAAAAGACAGTACTTTTCAAGGAGTGCCAAAGCCAGACAGATTTACAATCACTGAAAAATTAAAACCCCTCACCCACTCTAAACCTACAGCAGAAACATTTTCCTTTGTGCTGGAGCTATCCAATACTCAAACCAACATTTTGGCCCTGCCAAGACTATTCTTTTATCCATGCAAGCTTTCAATCTCCTTACAAACTGCCATTATGATAAAGTACTATCACACCCCACTTGCCCATGTTTTAGGCTACACAAAATGAGGATGCAAAAAAGGAGCCATTGCAAGAGTAACTGTGCATGCAGTTCATAACTTCTGAACAAAGAAATACAATATACTAACTTGGATTTTGTGTATTTTTGTGGGGTGGAGGATTATTTCTCATTTCCATCAACATTACACAAACAATTATTAACACAGCCAAGACACATGAGGTCTGGCTGGTCATACAGTGGTAGATGAAGGCCTCCATCATCCTCGGTGTCTGTCATCCACCCCTGCCTTTGCAGCAAACTTCACCCACTGAAACTCACCCACGTGAATTCTTTGCCTGCTCCACATCAGAGCAGCATCTGAGTTCTATCTGCTTCTGTCCACAGCTGTGTGACAATAAAACTGGAGCCCTGTGAGGCAGTCACTCCTTCTTGGAAGGAGTGCCACCAAGAAAGCACTTCCAACAGCACACCACCATCCCTTACGGCTCATCTGCAAGCAATCAAGGAGGTGCCTGGCTGTCCCCTCATATTTCGGATTGCTTGTACATCGCAAGTGAATTAAAAAGGCAGTCACAAATGCTAGCTCAGTTAGTTGCTTTGCCAACTAGTTGAATGCAGGAATTTAGTCAGGAGTCCAAAGATCTTTATCCTGCAATCCTGAACCATCCATCACAGCTGAGTACCAGCAGCTAAAGACAGCAGTAACTGCTCCTTGCAAGCTGAATATGGAAAGCACATTAATTTTCCTATCAAAACAGAGGACACTGGCCACATGATCCCACTTCATGCAATTAATTGGGAGGCGTTTTGAATTTAAATACAGCTATGGCAAAGAGTCCCTTGTATCATTCAAATCTTGGCAGAAAAGCACGTTCTAGTTTGCTGCAAGTAAAGGATGCAAATATCCTTAGGAAACATAATAAGCAAGCAAAGAAGTGGCCGGTCAAAAAGGTCAATGCCATCTGCACTTCTTCACCTGCTTGAACAAGACCAAGTTGGAGAGAGTCACAGTTATGCTGGACTCACTTTTCTGTTGTCTTTTCAATTACCTTTCCTCACAAAAAAAGAACTCGTGCTATCAAGTTTGGCTTGGGTTTTGGGGGTTGGGGTTTTTTTAACCTGTAACATGGCTACAGCAGTTCCTCATCTACAAGACATCTCATCATTTGTTCCCCTGGTGAATTCTATGAGCAAGTAGACCTGGACAGAGATCTACTAGCACCCGCATGATTCATGGCACCAGTCAGAAAGCAGCGTGAAACCACCATTAAAAAGGCAGAAAAAAGAAGCCGAGGGGACAGTTCCCCTAAATAAATGGCTTTATCTAGGAGGTGCTCTATTAATGCAATATATAATACATACATCATACTGGAAAACCACTTGCATGGTGGATAGTCCCACAACAGCAAAGAAAAAAGGCAAAAAAGAATAGTAAACTCCGTAACTTGGGAGAAAATCCATGTATAAGACTCACTGCTAGCCAGTACAAATGATGCTGCCCCACATTTGTTTTCCATTTGTAACTAAAGACCTTGTGTTAGCACTCTTTTTTCTGCAGAAGCCTATGAAGCATCCAGCCGAATTTCTTGAGAGTAAGTTTTCCTATGCACAGAGATGCTGGTGCTTTGAAGCCTGAACCTCTGAATCCTGCAGTTAGGCTCTGCGAAGGGCATCAGCCTACTGCCCTCCTCAGCTCTAACTACAAACCCAAACAGCACTGACAGCAGCAGGCCACTATTTTTAATTACAGGATTGGGATCATCTGTTCCCTGAAGAACTCTTTAATTGCTCTTTGCTTGACAATCCCATCCCTCTCTCACAGTAACCAGGTCTTGAACATCTCACCACAACAGCCCTGAGGTCCCTGAAACAAGAGCACATGATTTCTGGAGTCTTTTGTTCTGTTTGTTGTTTTCTCCTAGCACCAAGTCTAGACACATAAGTACTGGACAAGTCATCAGAGACATCTATAAAACCCCAGAACATCAAAAATGCACACCTTCCAAAAGGCTGTGTTATTTTGATATAATCCACATTAGTACAGCAAGGAGGAGCAGGGAAGACACCAAAGCACCAGCACCCTATGCTTCAGTCACACAGGATCTGGCACTGCCAAACCATGCAGCCATCACTGCCAGAAACCCATGTTCACTTACTACACCACAACCAGTGCTTTGCAGGGGCACAAGCAAAGGTTTGAACAAGAAACATCTGACATCCCTATGTGAGACTTCTAAACACCAGCAGAAAGAGAGGCCAGCTCCCCTGTCTACTCACAGGAAAAAATAAGGGACATGCTACAACTGAGAAGCATAGAAATATTTTAAGTACCAATGCTTTATCCTTACTATGCTCCCTATGAAAATCAAAAGTGCAGGTACCTCAACACGGAAAGGTCCCTCCTGGACAGTGCCAGATGCAGAAGACTGTCCATCCCACGGGGTAACTGCATCAGGGAGGCAGCAAGGCAAGCATCACCCAACACCACATCACCACACTGACAAAGACTAAGTCCAGACTTCCAGAGCCAGACACAAAACTTGCCACCTCACCACAACCACTGTCTTCTGCCACAAATGGCTGTCCTTCCAAAGCCTGCAACACAACAGTCCCAACTGTCAAGTTAATCCTCCATGAGAGGCAGCATTGGTAAAGCACTTTAAAAAAGAAAAAGAAAAAAAAAGGATTGCTGAAAAAGAAGAAAATAAATATTTGGCAAACACTGCTTCAGTTTACAGCAGAGTTAGTTTTATAAGCCCTGTGAAATTAACTTTTTTGGGGAGCTAGTGGGTTGGTCTTTCATTAAAATACTTACACCCCCTGCAGAACAATTCATGAATATCATTCTTTCATTTCCATCTGCCCCTAGTTTTTTTCCACTAACTCTAGAGGTATGAAATTAAATATATGAAGAAAGTTTCCACTGTAAGTTTCGGTTTCTGACTTCATGTAAAATTTCATCATGCTCCAGCTATTTCAAACATCCCCAGCCAGTCCAGAGCTGCAAATGACACCCATCCATAACAGGAAAATTAAGTGCTTAAAAGTAAGTACCTCTTCTTTGGTCAATGAGAAGTTTGGCACATTCTTTACCACTCTCGGCCTCTTGCTTTCAACAAGTTTTAGGGGTAGATGATGCTTTTTAACATCCTCTGTCCTAACATTAAGCATTCTCAAACCACCTCCTATTATGCGCTCTCTCTGGTGCAAGTGCTTTCCCTTTGTTACATGAAGACTGTGAAGCTGTTTAGCTATCCACTGGTCCACTCATCTCTCTGTTATGTTATTTGGAACTTGAGGACAATATGACAGTCTCAACTTTGATCTCCCCCACTATCTCAAAGAGCTGCCAAGTCTCCTGCTAAAAGGTGGCTGTGCACAAGCCACGGGCAGAATATTCCTTCTTGGGAAATCACAGCAGTACTTCCAGAGGACACAGGCTTTCACTGTCATATCAAAATAAAAGTTGGCACCTCAGTCATGTCAAAATCCCAGGAATACATACAGTCCACATATACAAACACACATGTCCACCATATACTGGGTGGGAAGGTAAGTGTAAAGGCATCTTGGCCCACTACTGCAAGTGGAAAGCAGTGCAGGTTTACACAACCCTATTTTCACCAACCTACCACAAGAATATTAATGCATAAATACCAAAAGTACTAATGAGTACAAAAGCCATGTAATCATTTTCCCAGATTAAATCCATCTGTCCAACAGAATCCATCTGTCCAAGGAGCTTATTAAGGCTGGAATAAGTCTTTTATTAGTCGGGTTACTAGGATGTAAGCCTTATCTCTGTCATCTTTGAGTCCTTCCAGGCATGCCAGCCAGCCAACATGCATAGCTGGCCACCCCCCCCCGTACAGCAAGGCTTTGCTGAGACTCCCACTGCACCATGTTCCTTGCACCTCCCAGTTCCACACAGGAAAGCCACGGAAGCAGAGGGTCTCTTTTCCCTTCTCTTGCCCTATTTGTCTTCAGGCATTTGACGCTCAAAGGGAAAAAGCGATGCTCTGAATGACTCTTCTCGTCCATAAAAAACAGGAAGGACCCTGGAGCAAGTGCCCCAACCCTGGCAGAGCCCGAGCTTTCAGCCATGGCACAATCCCACCTCTGTGCCCCACTAGCTATGAAGGGAGTCACTCAAACCCCAACCCCGGCTAAAAGAAGGCAAGTAATGTCTTCATAAGCCTGCAAGGGCACGGTCCCAGTGGCCAGCTTTGCCTTGCCAAAGAGCAGCAAAGCAGGAGACGAACAGTGCCTCGTCAGTCTCCTTTACCACTATTCAGAAGCTGGCAGGCAAGGGAAAGCCAAGAGACTACTAAAGCTCAGCTTTGTTCACTGCTTGGCACGTCCTGGAGCAGCCACCCAGGGAGGCCAGCACCAGGAACATTTATAGGAGAAGGGTCTCCCAAAAATGGAAGGGAAGGAGCGGCTGAACAGAGACATATTCCCACCACAGATGCCAGAAAAGAAAGGAAATGGCCAGGCAGATTAAAAAAAAAATAGTAATTGCTCAAGGCATTTAAGTGACGTTACACAAGGCAAAGAAAAAGGGGCATAGATCAGTTTAATCTGGAAGGGATGTTGCAGCAATAGCACTTACTACACTGCAGTTTTTTTATTTTTTTTTTTAATTTAGCTTGTTTAAATAGAAGACATCCATCATGTTATAATTATTATATAAGGTTATATACAACTTCTGCTCCTTTGCATGGATATATTGGGGGTTTCCTTATTCTTTCCAAACCCTACAGGAACTTTTTACTGTGTTTTATAACCTCTCTATAAAATAAAGAGCTGTATATTTACCATCTGACAAACTGTAAGCCGATGTACTGCAGCAGACAAGAAACAGCAATAGGAAGAATAATGCCAAAATGCCCCAAAGCAGTGGCATCTTTGCTTTTCCTGCTCATCATCTCTGCTACAGAAGGCCAAAGCATGCTTCAGAAACTCACTGTTGCATCATCCGGGACACCAAGCAGAAGCCACCACTGTAATTTCTGTGCTTTAAAGACAAACTGCATCAACAACAACACATACTTTGTTGTAAAAAGGAGAAGCCATTTCAACAGTGAACCATTAAGATAGCGGTGGACCACTAAGACAGCATAGTCAGGGTCTATGGAAAGGGTCCATAGCACACAGCAAAGCCCCAATCCCAGCCTTTGTTTTCTGCAGTTCTTCAAGTCTTTGTGTGCATCCTTAAAACAAGATCTCTATGTCAAGACAGAACTAGAGTTATCCTTTCATCCCCAAACTGGGCTGCATCCCCAAACTGGGTTGCATTAATAAGGGTATCACAAACAGGGAGAAAGACATCATTCTCCCCTCTGCTCAGCACTGGTCTGGCCACAGCTTGAGTACTGTGTACAGTTTTGTCTCCACTACACAAGAAGGATTCAGACAGGCTGGGAAGGGTCCATAGAAGGACCACAAGAATGATCAGAGGACTGGAAGACCTGTCATATGAAGGAAGGCTGAGACAACTGGGTTTGTCCAGACTTGAGAAGAGAAGGCTCATAACACCTCATAATCACGTACAAGTACATAAAGGGTGGCTATCATGAGGAGGGAGACTCCCTTTTGCAAAGAGTCACATGATAAAGACAAGGGACAATGGGGACAAGTTGCTACTGGGGAGAATCAGACTGGATGCCAGAAAAAAAAATAATTTTCACCATTTGAAGTATAAGACATTGGAATAAACTTCTAAGGGAGGGAGGTGGTGGATTCACCTACATTACACAGTTTAAAGGCCCAGCTGACAGGGTGCTGGGCCGTCTCATTTAGACTATATTCTTACCCTGTAAGGTTGGACTAGATGATCCTTGAGGTCCCTTCCAACCTGGAATTCTATGAATCTATGAAACCACATGTGCATGAATTTTATGCAAGTGAACACATACTGGAGAGAGAAAAGAGGGAAGAGCCTTTACCTCCCTCCTCATCAGGACTAGGGCAGGCAAGTTGAAAACGCCTTGTGTGAAACTCCACCACGAACCATGGTATGCGTCTGAAGAACCAGTATGGTGTAATGCTGTACCTGATCCATTTCACCCATTTGACTGGGCTTATTTTAGCATAGTGAGATAAGCTGAGTTGTTCATTTTCACACATGCATGTAATCACGCTTTCTCACCTTCCCAAATAAGAGAAGGAAAGGCACATTTTCATTCCATCCCTTAAATTACCAAACCACAACTATTTTTCAAAAATCTAGGCTGAAGAAAATCAGTAAGACACAGCCAAAATTTCATATGCTGGGTCACATCTAAAATCAAAAGGACTGAGTGCTCTACAGTTTGTACCAGACTGTAATCTTCCTTCTCACATTTCCTACTTCCCAAGAGGACATAAACAGAGCTAATAGGCAGTGAGATGTGATGAGGGAAATCACCATCCATGAGTACAACCTATAAAAAAAATTAATTTGTTTCCATAATTTCCACAGCACTAATCTACCCTGGTATCTCAGCAAGCAGTAAGAGAATTATTGTCTCATTGAAGATTTTTATGGGGTCCCTAACTGTAGAAGATTAAATATATTTAATAATACATCTACAAAGCCTACAGTTTCAACTATAAATAGCTCCTCTTCTTCTAAGCAAGAGAAAGTACATTCCTCCAAATCACAATGCTCTTCTAGCTTTTTGTTGTACTGTTTAGGCTGAGTCAAACCCACCTCTGGAGAACATGCTACTTTTTGGATCTGGTCATGTTATACTTGCACTTGCATGTGATACGCTTTCAGGCCTCCCTCTGCAGTCATTCCCAAAACCAGCACACCTCCTTTCCCCCAGATCTGCATGTGCAGAGTCTTCGCCAGACTGACAAATCCCCAGTAACCTTTAATTGGCACTCGAGAAAAAATGAAAAAAAGAGAGAGGGAAAAGAATGAGGAGGAAGGAAAAATTAAGAATTTAAGCCTGAACAAGGACTTTTTAGCCTAGATTTAATAAGGGCTTGTCTACATGGGAAAGTCAGGGTGAAGGAAGCGACAGTGTGAATTTTCAACACACTCTCAGTGGACTAAATGAACCTGCACAACAGGCGCTCTTAGTGCACACTCAGCATCCACAGGGGGAGTTAGTGCAGAGCAGCTAGCGTGCTGTAAATTCACACCCTAGCTTACTGCGCACTAACTTCCCCATGTAGACAAGCACTAAGCTGCTGAAGCCTTCATTTGCTTAAATGTATCCTAGTTCTGGGAAACCTGGGTCACCACAATACTAAAGAAAAAAAAACATCACATGCTAAAAAGAACACATTCTTCTGGTAAAGCAAATTGCAACCACACACAGAAGTGCTTCAAGTGGCACATGGGCTGATTCAATCTGTCTTCTTTGGGTTTAATCAGTGCCCCAAAACCCATGCAGACAAAAGCTGTTAGCACAAACAGCGCCAGTAAGGTCCTACTGGCCAGCAACTGTTTTTCAGCTTTCCCAGGTTAAGTAACATCGATACAAAAAAACTGACAGCAGTAGCAAAATGGATTGCACCCCATGAACGGTGAGGTGAGACACAATCATCCAGTGCCAGCAGGCTAAGATGCTGATGCCTGAGAAAGGTCACCAGGTTCTTCTCTACTAATTAACACGAACTTTACTCCCATAAGCTCATGAAAGGCAAATTTGTCAGTTTCTTCTTCTGAATGGCTGCCTCTAACACCATCATGTAAAGCGTCCCCTTGACACTTTTCAACAGGAGCACATTCAACATCAGTAAGATATGGCTCTGACCAGGTGCTGGCACCAGTGTCATTGTTTCAAAAGCTGTCTGTACCAAGCAGGGACTTCCTTGCCTCAGGCTCATCCTGCTTTAGCCCTGCTGCATGGTGACCCATGCAAACTCTCTGCACCCCGGCCACAGTCTCACTGGAGGAACTCAGGCACCCCACAGCAGATTAACTAGGCATCATTCTCCTGGAAAATAAAGCAGCTTAGCAAGCTCCAGATTCATCCTCTTGTCTGTCATTTTTTCCAACCACAGATTTGGCTAAAGCGATCAGACTTCAGACTCCTGAACTGCTCCCAGCACTTGTTTTCCCAAAAGACCATCAGAAGGTTAATACTGCACTGGGAGGAACCAAGAACCTCTTCTAAATCACAGTTCTTCCTGAATCACAGCTCTAACTCCACTTGATGCTTACTTTTGGAGTCTTACTTCCACCTTGATAGTGAGAAGAGTAACTAAAATGGACAAGGTGTGAGTGTAAGGAGCTACCATTTGAAGATTCATGTCCCTCTGAAGCTAGGTGATCAGTACTGTGAACAGAAAGTAGCTGATGCTCTCTTTGGCCTCCCACACCATTTGTGATTTACTATTGCCAGAACAGAGACCACAAAAGCCATGGGGCAGATGTAGCCCTGAACAGCCTCCTTCAACTTAAGGACCACTGCCAAGGTCTCAGTCCTATGAGGGAACCACCTCCAAGTAGGACATCACAAGGCAAAGGCGATGTAAGTGCTGGTTACACTCCCATCTCTTAAACCCCCCAAAATTAAAACTTTCTTTCAAACAAACAGGGAAACTGACTCTGTCAACTTCATGTTTACTTCCTCATTGCAAGTTCAGTGATTTTTAAGGCATGAACTGTAAATGAAGAAAAATTTAATCCTCCAGATAAACTTGTTGGTTCATTGTTTTGGTGGTTTTTTTAATAAAAACCAGGCAGCAAGTGACAAACCCCATGTTTTTACCACAGTCCTGCTGCCCTCTCCCTGAAACACCCTTAGCTCTAAATGACCTGCAAATTAACCGAAACATGTCATCTGACTCCATGCCTCTGCTCTGCAGAATACAATCAGGCTGCCAGAAAGTCCAATGATGACAAAGAGGTTTCAAGGAAAGTTGTTTAAATGTATTACTGCCTGTCAGCGATAGATTTTCTACAAATACCGCACCAAAGGCGGCAGGCCCCTTTAAATGGGGGAGGAAGGGGTGCCCAATAAAGAGAAAACCCCGAGAAAAATCAACAGCATTTTGAAGCAGTCAGGGAAAGCAAAGGAAGTCAAAGCGGCTCCCAGGCAGTTTTCAGCTCTTCTACCTCAAGCTATAATCAAAGTAATCAGATCAAAACCAGATCTGGTCATTGCATGCATCACAGATGCTCACTGCAGAAACTGATACCAACAACAACTGCTCTTCTGTGGTCTTCTCTGGAGCTAAAAAAAAAAATCCATATAATCTGCCACAGTGCTAACAGGCACAGTACCATTGGAAATACCTTAAAAACAAGTGAAAACACACTGCAGATCACTACCAATCTCAGCTTGGCTTTAGAAATGTAAAAGCACAGAAAGTAGGAGAATAACAAACTCAGCATTTTGACCCAATGTCAAATGTCTCTAGTACCCTTTAGTCTTTAAAGCAGAAATACAGAAGAAATTTTGCCGTATTAGCTGGACATTTTGGGGAGGCACTATCACATCTCTATCAGCAGGAGCCCATTTCCAGCAGCACAGGATACCTGTGAGACACCACACCTCAGTGGTACAGACATCCTCATCTCCTGTGAGCTGTACTTTGGGAAATTAGCACCACCCATTGAGGAAGTATTTTCTTTGCAAGAGGTTACTCCTCTACAGCAATTCCCAGTTGTTTGCCTTGCCCAAATTCAGCATGTCACTTCTTACTTTTGTGGTGGTCCTAATGGATGTGGAATAGTCTAAGACAAGGTCTTATACTCTTTTAACAAGTCAGAGAAAGAAAGGAGAGGAAGGCTGAACCACACCTGTTATCATGCAAAACCAAAGCAACCAACCAGGT
Source organism: Picus viridis (assembly GCA_033816785.1). Classification (NCBI taxonomy): domain Eukaryota; kingdom Metazoa; phylum Chordata; class Aves; order Piciformes; family Picidae; genus Picus; species Picus viridis. The sequence continues at coordinate 44,086,546 of CM066566.1, read as the reverse complement.
ATCCTTGAATCTTATATTTTTCATGTCTCAAAATTTCCTGGAGCAGATGTACACACAGAATTACAAATAGATATCAGGGCTTTTATTCCTCCCTGCCATTACAAGTCCTGCTCTGGGAAGTAGTGATCTCATAGCCCAGAGTTACTCAGAGCTACGAGCCTGGCCTCCACTCATGAGTGAAAAGGAAAACCTTCAGGCAAATACTGCAGGTCAACAAAAAAGTCCAAAGTCTTCCATTTATTTCCACAGTTAAGAGAGGTGGGAATCCGAACATGAAGCAAGCCTTCCAACTTTTCTTTAGCAGCCTACAGAAATTCTCAGATTCCATTTCAAATAAAGGCCTCCCAAGAACACAAGGGCTGAGGCATGGGATTTGAGCCCCCGAGTGGGGTAGCAAACATCCGTTCACTGTGGGGATATGCAAACGTAGAAAATGAGTATGTATCTACATGGAAGGAAATTATATTTAGGAGGAAGAAAAGAACATAAGCAACAACAGAAATGCAGGAGTTTCTTTTCTGGCTTGTTTTCTGGTTTTAACTTTAAGTTTAAAATGCCTCCTATGAAACTCTTTCAAATTATACAGACTAGTACTGTGAAGGCTACAGAACAGACCCTTAAAACTCAAACAAGAGAAGGATTTTGTTTATGCTGACAGAGCAAATTGAGCAGACCAAAATCTATCTTCAAATATTTATTTTCACATAGTGAATGTCAACAATCTTTTCTGTCTTCAGGACAAGTGGGTAATGTACAGTCACTGCACAAACCAAGGTTAAACACATCCCTCCAACGTTTCATTTGGCTACATACCACTGGAGCACTTATTCGTGCAAGCTTGGAGATACATAACCAAGCAGGAGACTGTAGAGATTCCTGAGAATTTGTGAGAAGAGAAGGGTGTATTTATTAGTGTTTTAAATTATAAATGGGTGAAAGATTAATTGTCAAAACAATAAAGGGGCCAGAGCCCAGAGGAGGCTCACAAGAGCCTGTGCAGCAGGGTTCCCCTACAAAGCACAGTCCCACACACACACATGCTCTGACCTCCCAGACTAAGAAGGGAGGGAAGGCTTGTTTAAAGAAAGGGCAAAATAAACACCTGAGCATTTAAGCTGGCTTTTTTTTTTTTTTTTCACTTCAATGTCTTTCATGGAAGCAGATCTGTAAAACAAGACTCTTCTGGGTTGAACCCACCACTCTTCAGAAGTCTTTCAAGAAGCATTTCAGAAAGGGTTTTGCAGTCAACCCTCTGCAAGGCAAATAAACAGCCACCGAAAATACATGCACATTTGCATTTTTCCATGGGGGGAGGGCAATCAAATGATTTTTCAGCACATAACCCATATGCATGCCTTCCCTCTACAGGGATTTCTGCACACCAAAGGATCCCAACAGCTAAACTGCACACACTGCCAGTATAAAAAGAATTTAAGTGCAACTGCTGGACCATGGCTATGCTGCCTGGATGCATGGGAGCGGTCTACCAGTAGCCAAGTGGTTTTAATTAACTTACCATACCAATAATTTTTATTTTTGTTAAATGGTCCCTGGAGGGAAAAAAAAAAAAAAAAAAAAACAACCACAGAGACACCTAGCACTTGCCCTTGTTTAAAATGTTTCCATCATAAAACGAAAGAATTTGGTTCCTGCAGGAATTCAGTATCAAGAGCTACATTCAACATCAGAGAAATTCTGATTAACAAAGCTTGAAATTGGGCACTTCCATTGATAACCTTAGTCTAAGCAGAAGTATAAACAGACAAAGGTGTAAAACACAAAGACGTAAAATTGTTCCGTGTCTATTTCTTTGTACTTCTGTGGGTCAATCTGCAGAGTGTACAGGTCCTGTATGTGCCAACTGCCCCCTCCAAACACAGAGATATTATACTTTGGGTACACTATTCTGAGATGTCTTTATCATAGAATCAATAAGGTTGGAAAAGACCTCAGAGATCATCAAGTCCAACCTGTCACCCAACACCTCATGACTACTAAACCATGGCTTCAAATGCCACATCCAATCCTTTTATTGAACACCTCCAGGGACGGTGACTCCACCACCTCCGGGACGGTGACTCCATCACCTCCCTGGGCAGCACATTCCAATGGCTAACAACTCTTTCTGCGAAGAACTTTCTCCTCACCTCAAGCCTAAACTTCCCCTGGTGCAGCTTGAGACTGTGTCCTTTAGTTACATATTAGACCAGGATTCGGCAAGCCAAAACATTTCTTTCTGAAATGTTATCTCTTCCAATGTTGCACTGGGGACAGTTATCAACAAACACAGCAAAGCAAACCTCTGGTCATTCACTTTAGCTAAGACCTATTTCAATCAGCTACGGGTCAGATCTTTTCACCTTTAGCTGACCCTACAGCAAAACACTCCCTGTACTACCCATATGAGAGCCTCCAATCCCTTTACCACTACTTTTTTCTTCACCAAAGTCCACAAGGAGAGCTACTTTAAGCAACAAAAACTGTGTTTACATTTCCACTGCTTGTCCAGCACACAAGTCATTTTCTGGGTAACTTCAATGCATTTTAGTAGTACAGATACATACAAGCATCATACCTACTGTCTCCAGCTAAGCAGGCAAGGCTGCAGGCAAGCAGCAGCCAGAATGCTTCTCTGGTAACCAGTAATTTCAAGCAGGTGTTTTGGCTACAGCTGTTCCTTCAAGTCACTCGAGACTCACAGCACAATTGCCCCAAACAAGTCATGAGTGATGTCTGAAGGAAAAAGAGAACATTTCAAGACCTTTTACCTGGTTGGGGCTTTTGTTGGTTGGTTGGTTTTTGATTGTGTTTTTTTTTTTTTTCTGGTGTGTACCACTGTGTCAATCCTCTTATTTATGGGGGTAGTCACTCCACCTACAGACAAGACAGGTGCTGGGTTTTCTTGTACTACTGCTGTCAAGCACGTCTTCCAACAGCATTCACTGATCCATCACATGAAACAGCAATGAGTAACTCAGACAGCGGAGTGTAGCACTAACCAAATCCAGATCCATGTAACTGGGAGCAAAAACTGCACAATAACCCACACAAAAGGTTGTCTGTGTTAGAGACACAGTGCAAGCATATGAGTGAATCAAGACATGCTGTGACAGAAACTCAACATGGAAGAAAACAGGTTCAGGGATGACATAGCCAAGGGGAAACCCAGCTCACATGGTGACACTACCAATACCTTTTCTTTTGCTTGTATCACCGTGATGTCACTGCCTGCAGTTACCACGTTGTGAAAGGTGTTTCTCTCAAAGGTGTTTCTGGGCAATGCCAAGGATGCCTTAAGCTAACTACAGCAGATAGAAACTTTGACTTTAAAGAAAACAAGAAGGCTGCGTTTCTAGGAATGTAAATTAAACACCTGTGCCTCCAGAAAAATGGGAACACTACAAGTATGACGCTCCCCACTGGACTGTGGGGTTTTTTTAAATGAATACACAATGCAATATTCAGTGAAATAGCAACCATTTGGTGACAAGTTTCAGTTACCTCTAAGATTTCTATCCAGAGCACTCTTGATGGCTGCTTCTCCAGATGAGCACCGAGTACCATATGCAGTCTAAAGCTCAGCAGGCAGCACCAGGCTATACTATGAAGCCCTATTAGGGCCAAAGAGATGCTCTACTGATCCATGCAAGAAACTAAAGCATTTGAGATTGCAGCCTGAGGCTCCAGGTAGTGCCAAGCCTGCAGCACTTGTGCTCCTCTTAGTGAGCTGTGCAAGTCTCCCAGGGACCACCCTAGAGGGCTGCCATCACTCAGGCACTCTTGCTGTGAATCGGACAGCAAAATGGGCATGTTTTCACACACCAACAAGGGTTGGGTCACGGGGCATTTGGTGTTTGTCACTGAGTTAGCCAACTGACACTGGGTGAGAAGCCTCAAGCTTCACCCTGCATGTAAGATTAAAAGCTATGTTAAACTGCATAGTATTTATGAAACACTGCAGGGAAGGAAATCAATAGCATCACATTCAGAGCCGTTGTTCATGGTTTCACACACAAAACCTTTACCACTTCCAGGATAGATAACCATACAAATAGACTCCAGTTCTGTCTTCTGTTCCCCAAAGTAGTACACAGTCAAATTCACTTCTACAAAAACTAATTATAATTTTTTGATATCTTCATATCCTGACAGTACACAACTACCCACATCTTTTTCTGCAGTCCTGGGGCTCAGCTGTTTATACCTCAATCATGCAAAGGTCTACATAGCTCTCAGATGGGGAAATGGAAAAGGCAAAATTTTATCTGTAACACTCCTGTTTTGCTTTAACCTCCAGCAATTACTCATCTTCACAGCAGGAATCCAGAATGTGTCTTTTCCTGCATACACTTGCCTTCAGTCCCACCTACCCAAAGCTGGCTCAGCTACACACCTGAGGGATGTTTGGCTTGCTAAGGAAAAAGCAGTAAATAGAAGGAGGAAGCATCTCTAGTTCAAACAAATGAAAGGGCTGCACAGTCCAAATACAATCTCAAGGAAAAAATGTTGAGAAATTTACACACCCTTACTACAGCCTCCAGGTAAAATTCAGTGATACCAGTTTTCTAATGTGGGATTTGCATCTTGATTTAATCTCCCACCAAGAAATAACAAAACAAAAAAAACCCCACACAAAAAAAAAGTGAATTTTGTATTGTATTGGCCAGTAGATCTGCTGTCTCACAGACACAGGGCAGTCCCAGGAGTCCAGAAGGAGGAGGGAAGAGAAGGAACACAGGTTTTCCTACCTCTCCTTGGGAAAGGAGCTAGAGCAGCTATCATTTTGGTTTTGTCTCACTGTGACATTTCTTCAGAAGCAGTAACACACAGCTGGAACTTTTCAAAACAAAGCTGAAAGTGCCCGTGAGTGCCCCATGAGCCCATTCGAGAGAGATGAGATGGCTGCAGGGTGCTCCTGATCAGCAGTATTAGGAAACATCATTTTGGGCTGAGCTGTATTACAGGGTAAGAGTTTAGGCCTCTTATGTTTATGGCACAGGTGAGAATTATGGGACCTCCCTTCAACACTGCATCCTCACATTTTTAATCCAGGTTCTGTGCATTTGCAAGTGCTCTGGCTCCAAAGCCAACAGTTTCCAGCCAACATGGAACCTCAAAGATGACAAGAGGGGCCTCAGTCTTAGAAGCACATAAATTTTTTTGCGTGGGCACAGGGCATTGCAGCTGTTCTAGGGCCAGATGAGCAGTGTAAGCACCATCAGGTTGCAGAGGTTGTGCCAGCATGCCCACGATAGCTGGGGAGTGCACCTTTCCCCACATCTGGCAGTGCAAACCTGCCAGGAAGCAAAGCCTTACCACCCCAAAATACCAGTGAGAAGCCAGTGGCCAGCCAGCCATGTTCTCTTGTAGTACCAGAGGGATACCCAAAACAACAAAAAGCCCAGTCACTGGGAAGATCACTTGTTTTAAATAAATAAAACAAACAAGCACAAACAGATTTGAACCCTCAGAGTTTGGGTTGTGAGAATTCAGCACTTCTGACCCAACATGAAAAGGCTCTAACACCAGCTTTCGCAAATTGTCAATTTCCAGTCAGTTTCCCAAGAGCTCATTTCAACAGCGGGGCCAAGCCCAGTATCCCTCCTCCCTCCCCGTGTTCCAGCTGGTGCTACTTTGCCCAACTGCAAGGCAATTTGCTGCCAAGGCTGCACCAGCCTGGTTGAGGGGAAGGGTTGAACTCCCCTAGCTAGCGCTTCTGCTGTTAAGAGTTGCCTGAGATATATCCACCTTAAAATTCTGGGGTTTAAATTTTGAGACTTCCCTCCAAAGAGGAGCATAAAAGTGTCAATGCCCCCTTACTTTGTGACTTGAGCCCTGCAAGGCCTAAGTTTTCAGAAGAAAAACTAAATGTGAACCCAAGCAAAGCTGACCTCACTGTATAATATATCCTTCACAAAATGAATTACTGCCTGCACTCCACCCCTTTTCTAAGCTTGCTTAGACTGTAATTATTTGCAAGGTAAGTGCCAGCTTTCTCCTCCACAGACGCACCTAGCACGTCACAGGGACTGAGCCACTCAGTCTGCACACTGCTCCTAGCTTGCACACGAATAAGCCAAGAGAGTGCTGCTCCTTACAAATGCCTTAATAATCTCCTCTTTACAAGACCATGTTCCTAGTGTTCTTTTTCAAATGTTTGAAAACTTTTACTGTTTTTAAGGAAGGAAAGTTGGAACAACTCAAATACAAAGATGGGGAGAGGGGAGGAAGCTGTGGACAGGAATGTAGGTTCTTGAGTGTAGTAGCTGATCACAGCAGAGGGCACACTGTGAAATAACCATGCCATCTATTATTATAATTATGCTCAGAATTCATAATATTGAAAACTCCACACAGATAAACAATCTCATCATGAGAAGAGGCAGACACCCAGTCCTCCCAGCCAAATCAGAAGGAGTGGATTTGCATATCTAAGAAACAGATGAATGCTCCGATATTTCCAAAAGGGACTTGGTCTGAACCATCACCTCCGAAGTACAGTGACCCTTCAAACTCACCTAACAGCTATGGACTTCGTTTGGGCATTGCCAGAGACAGACCAAAGCCACGCTCCTCATCCTCTTCATAAAGCAATCTGAGGTGAGGGTAGGGAATACATCTGTCCCAATTCTGGGCATCTAACTGCTAGTTTCAGCTAGTCACCTAGGTCTAAGACAGGTCAGATGAATCACCTAAAAGCACCTATTCCTCTCTCAACCACAGATGCAACGAAGTCTGAGTAAACAGATAAGCTTTAGACATTAATTGCAGGCATCCAAAATTCAAAAGTGGCTCTGTGGATAAGGTGACAAAACTACATACATAGACAAATAAAAATAGAAAGAAAGGGAGAAGGAAATACTTCATTGGCTCTTCATAAGATAAGATAAAAAGATATACAAATACACTGGGCAGATTTTTTTCCCCAAACATTCATTACTTTTCTACTTTTATTCAGCCCTAAGTGCAAACACACTGGAAAAGTGCCAAATTACACCGTAACTTCCATTAAAGCTCTATCTCTATATTCAGCTGTTTCTGTGTGTCAACACTCTTTATCCATTACCCTCATTAAGGCACGGTGCATATTACAAAAGTAGCCACATTTCAATAAGCATTGTTGTGTAACATTATGCAGTAAAGTTCCAATATAACCTGGTTTATTCTAGCTAGCCTGGACAAGAGAGATATGTTATAAATACATTAAAGAAACCTCTCCTTTAACCCTGATACAGAACTAAACAAGATAAGCCTTGCCGACATTTGGGCTTTCTGCTCTGGTTTTCTGGTTTGCTTCTACTGTCAATTTAAGGCAGAAATGTGTATCACAGCACTTAAGCCAACCCAAAATTCATGGCAGCATCCAGAGCTGATTAGTCCTGTTGTATAATCAGGTCTCCCTGATACATCAGAGGACTGCTGTTCATGCAGGAGTAACTCAGTGTGCCACTTTCACTGTAAGCTGTTTTAGACAGGATCCTTTTTGCCTTTTATCAACCTGATTGAGCCTTGCATAAAGCTGCTGATTGATATAAGAAACAAAAATTAATACATGTACATATATGTCCAAGGGACTGCTGTCACAGTTCCATATGCTGAGAGGAGGGCATCAATTTAGAAGTCCTGATTATAAAGAAGGTAGCAATTCATGCCAGAGCAGTTTGTGTTCTCTCTTTAGTATGTTAACATGCATGATTTATATTATTCCGATGTGCACCACACACACAGCTCTCTTGTACACTGAAAAATTCATGGTAATGACACAGAGGAGACCAAAGCAACAACACAGCAGTGACGGTTCTTAGTCAGAAGTTGCATGAAATGCTTGAATAGCAATCTTCCACACATGGCTTTAATTCATCATAATAATTCAACCTCTTTACATTACGTCCACCTTTCTCTTTTGTGTTTGTTATCTTAGCTTTTCTAGAGAGACAAAGTTTTAGTCAAAATTAGCTTTTCACATCATTTCACCATTCAAACCCTGGTGAAAATATTGCTTACAATTTCCAGTAAAGAGAACAGCTAAAGGCACAGCATGTGCAACAAAGTTCACTGATCACTGAGCAGAATTTAGTTCTGTTCCAGCTCAAACCAGGACATACCATTCCAGCAAGCTTTTATTTGCTTTTCATTACTTTCTAACCCACATGAATATTTCACTCCCAAATTTAGAATGAAACATTCTGAACTCCATTTGCTGTAATTTTGTAAAAGGGATGCTGAACAGAGATTACTTTTTTCTAAAGATACAACAAGCAACTGAATAGCAAGCAAGCATCATCCTGCAGAAAAACCCTACTCTGCAGTACTTTGATACCGTCACATGAATGACTTTGGGCCTGAGCTTATAAATGTACCCACATGCCAAGCAAACCTTTCTCTGTCCCAGAGCTTGACCTTTCCTGACCAAACATTCAGGTGTCAAGTCAAGGTTTAGTAGCAGCTGAAGGTCACTCTAATTTAATGCCGGGCTCAGTACAAGAAAATTTAAGAACAGCTAAAATAAACAGAGTGATGATAACAGAAAACTATTTTTGGTCCTCCTTCAGTCCATCTTCCTGACTTAACAATTTTGGGTAAAAAAACAACAGAGTTTCCGGCTCCTAGTGTATCACTGACAAAGCCTAAGCCAGGAGTGAGCACCAGCCTCCTTAGGAAAACAGTTAAAAAGCCTTCTCCCTGTTTAGCATTTCTAATTTCTATTTAAGTTGATTAGATTTGTGATTTGGGACTGGGAATATCCAAGATGAAAAGGCAAATGCTAAATTCCAGGTCAGGATTAACCTCAACAGCAGCACAGCAAAGTAAAGGAGTTAATTTCCACAGCAGCAATCTTCCTTGGTGCAGGCAGTTTAAAATCACTGCCTGGCACTTCTGCTTTATCATCATCAAGGCAAAAAGAAACAAAGCAACGGTTCATCACAGGAATGTAGAGAAATAGTTACCACAGTGTTCCTTGATTTTTTCCTCTAGCCTGTGAAAGGAAATGATTTGCCCTTAGCTGATAGGAAGGAGATGGTTTGAACTTGCAAACCACCAGGGACAGAGGCCTCATAAAGGAGGGAGCTTGCTGCGCTCATCAAGCACAGTGCCTACAGAAGTATTTCACTCCCTCAGATCCTCAGTCCCACTATGGGGGCAGGAAACTGGTACCTATCAACAGCAACTCCTCAGTTCAGTCTGCTCTCCCATCTCATCCCTCATCAGTGCTGAGGCACTCTCTTTTCCTGAAAGTACACAGTTGGGTAGAAGGCATCCACATCTCCCCTTCTCAAAGCAAAAGAACTACCATTAGAAACCAACCCCTTCATCTTCTCTTTCAAAAGAACAGCATTTCAGTATACTTATATGTGCTGATTTGGGACTTCTTAGAAAACACTGTGTAATGACATATCACACAAAGCCATATGCATCATATCCTTCCCAAACTCATCACTTACTAATGTAAAGTATTAAAATTCAAATAAGAGAGTGAGACTGATGCTACCAAGACTTCCTTATGGCCCAGCAGCTGGAATAGCCAGCCAGAGGAAGAGCTTGAGTTCCAATTCCCAGCCAGTCAAGTGCTCTTGCCAAGGCACTACAGAAGCACCATCAGCATTCCCTGTATTTTGTGAGTGTTCTCATCACTGCTTCCAGGGCTGCAGTGTCCCCACACAGAGACTGATTTCCTGCTGCCCAAAAGTAAGTTTTAAACTCCAGTTACAACCCTGTTGCACTCGATTCTCACCAATAGTGCACTTGCCTGCATACATGGCTCTCTGGTCAGCAGGCCAGTTTTGCAAGATGCATCTTTAAATCATCTGCTCCTCCAGATCCTTGCATGGGTGATCAATTTATGCTCATGGTTTCACACGATAGCAAGGCACTGTCTGCAACCTTGTCTCAGGTCTACTTGGGGTATAACACAAAAACGAAGCAGGTATTAGAAATATAACGGTAGGAAAAAGGTATGAAAATAATTATGAGGGCTCAGGCTGCTCAAGCATGCCTCCCTCAAAAATATGCCACGTTTTCTATGGCACAATTAGTAGAAAAATGACACTTCCTCTATCATTAGAGGAACTTTTCTGAAACTGCCTACTCTGGTGAAGCAGGGAATCAATTCACAGGACATCAAACCTTATTTCACTCCATTTGCCTTAAAAGTGGAAACTCCACACAGATTTTCAATTTACCTAATCATTGGCTACCATGCTTTCCACATCCACAGTAAAGTCAGTACACACAAGAGAAGGGGACTTTGATGAGCAAGAAGAACCAACATCATATTTCTTGCTTCCCTTTTTCAATCAGCATGTTTTCCAGACCCATTCTCCGTGACAATACCCTCTTTAGAGTAGAAGAAATTCCCTTGGACAAGCAGAAGAAACCACCAGGCAGCACATTTTGCAACTCAGGCCCAGGATGCCTGCAGGACTTTGGAAAAAGGACACATGATACACCAAGTTCTACAAACTTGGGATCATAGTCCATAGAGGCCCAGATGCCTTAAAAATGGATTTCATTACTAATTCAACCTTGACTGGATGCACACCCATACAAGGGCTTGGCCCAGCATGTTCAAAGTGGTTACGAGATTACTATTATCAAGATGAAATTGGCACCACTAAACCCTGCCTATAAGCAAGAACAACAATCACCTTGTACAGACATCATTTACCATGGCTCTCATGGATGAAAGCAAAATGTGTCAATCACATTCCAGTCACGAAAGCACAAAGAAAATATTTGTGAAGACCACCTCAAAAGAACAGTTTGTATGGATGCATATATCTGCATTAATATGGGCGGGAAAAAAAAATCCTTACTCCCTCAAGCACAAGTCAAACACTGTGCAAAGAGCTGGGCATTGCATTTTAAAAGTGTATTAGGCAAGTGTGGCTAAAGCGACAGGGCCTCTGTGGAAGGATGCTGTGCTTGTTAGGGGTATCCCTATGAGGTTGAGTTGACATTGCCTCTTCAGAGGAAAGGAGAGCTTGCTCGAGCAATTTGCCTAATGCTGAATCTATTTTAAGAGCAGTGACCCAGATCCTTGTTTTGTCAGCAGATGACTTGTGTAACAGATGAATTGACAAGGAGTTAAACCAGCATTAGGCAACATCAAGGTGCCAACATGCATCGGCAGAGGTAGGTGACAGAGGAAGATGGTACTACCAAGCTCTCCAACCTGAGCTTAAGCTTTTAAACCTGCAGTCAGCCAGAGGGTCATCCATGGCTAATGTAAGCCCTGAAACAGATCAACCCCAATCAGACATGCGACCATGCCCCTGCAACTGCTACCCACACTTTTATCATCTTTACCACGGTTGTCCACTGCAGCAAAGCCCTTTTAAAACACGTCAGAGCCTTTCAGCAGGAGTTTTACCAGTGTTTTGAACACAGCAAACACATCCTCTATGCCACCATATATAACCTCCCTGACGTTTCCTGAGAAATGAGGATCTGCCTGGTACCTGTTCTCTGCCTGAGGCAGGAGGTAAAAGAAAATGGCTGAGCCAGTGCCCTCAGGTGAGCCACTGGCTCAGCTACAGCTGAGCATGAATCACTCCATCCACACTTACTGTCAGGAAGAGCTGCAGAGAATGAGAGAGATAGCCTCCACAAGTACTGTTAGACACGTGTGTGATTTTAAGCATGCTTTTTCTTACTGGTGATCAACACTCAACTGAGCACTTGGACAATCCAAAGATGAGAAAATTCACGGAGGCGCTAAGGCTGAGGCAAAAGGAAGGCTGCTAGCAGGCTGCTGGAGGAGACCAAGGTAGCTTGTATTACATTTTTTGTCCGAGAAGGTCTTTTGCTTTAGCTGTCTCCAGCACTTCTTAAATACCTGCAACCTTTCAAAAAACAGATGAACAAAGCCTAATTTCCCAAGTACTGAATATTCTGAAAGATAAAGAACGCCACATTCAGAGACCAAAAATATGTTATTAGAAAGTCACAGAAAGCACCTCTGGAAACAGTCTCTCAAGGGACAAAAAGCTGCAAATCTGGTAAAACCAAGGAGAAACGAGGAAAGACTCTCAACCACTGGCCTGCTCATCTAGCTGGATTAAAGTATTTTTAACTGCCTTGCTTCACACACAAATGTGTTGATCACTCACAACAAAATATCACAATTGCTCACGTGGGATCAGTGCTTTTCCCTTAGAAATCGGTGTACTTGTTTGGAAAGATACCCACACAGTGAATAAGCAAATCAAGTTCTCTCTGGGTTGGATTTTTTTTATAGTGGGTTTTTTTTTTTTTTTTTCTTACTCTCTGCAGTCCAGAGTCTGCTGGTCCAACACACACCAGCAATAAAGCAGCAGCCAGAACAGACTGCCTGAAACAGCTACTAGCTACTGCTTATGGCCAGGTTATTTTTTTTTTTTTTTTGACCTCTCTCTTCATTCAGCGTTTTGAGAACACCACTGCACTGCCCAGCGTAGATCACATGGGGAGATAATGCGAGTGCATCTGCTCAGCAGAAATCACCCGTGCCTTTGGCTTCCCAGCAAGACAATCTCATCCAAATGCTGGAAATGAAAAGCAGGCAGCAGGTGAAAGGTCCAACCTTTGCTCAGCTGCAAGTGGGGGGAAGAAAGTAAATGGGCATAGCAGCCAGTGGCACCTACACACTTATGGCTCACAGACAGAAAAATATCCTCCAAATGTAAGTCAATAGGAGAGGAAGAACCTTTCCTTAAAATGCACAGGGAGAGTAAGTCTTTATATGCCCCCAAACCCCACCTCTACACACTCCCAAAAAAAAAAAAAAACCACCCACCCCCCACCTAAATATTTTCTGACTATATTTTATGATCAATAATAAAGTAAAATAAAATTAAAATCTCCCAAAAAGTAGGAGGAGCAAATGCCTTCCTACCACTCCTCCTTCCACACACTCCACCCATCCCTGGAAGCACTGTCTGCTAACAGCACTATAGCAAATTGCTGCCAATAGCATAGTAAAGAAAGGAAGGAGTCATTAAAGGCAAATACATGTGCTTGCACTTTTAATAACAGATTTTTAATAAAGTATAGGAAGTAGCAATAAAAACATTCTCATACTAACACAATAAAGTTAATTAAATATTTCTGAACAAACAAATTTCAGCACCAAAGCTCTGTGGGCCTCCCAGAATTGGAAATATAGCCCTATGGCCAGTTCTGCAGGATCACTCTGCCCATCACAAGGATGTGGTTATGGCCAATTATACCCCAGTGCTCATTCCATGATGAAACAGGATCATGGTGGGGGCAGGGAGGCCAGAAAAAAGGGGAGTAAAGAAAAATGTCAGAATCCTGCAGGCTTAAAAAAACCAAAAGTAATTAAAACCAAACAATTCTAGTTTACTACAGATTTATGAAATATTTAATACAGAAAACCCTAAAGTGTGCCCACTGTCAAGTGAGCTTGAGAGAAATATGCCCCTTTCCTAGCACATGGCCTAATCTGTTCCCAGGATGCCTTTCTTTACTAAGGAATTTCAATTTAAACAAAAATGAACTGTGGATGTACATTTTAGCTAAAGGACTACTTTTCTTCAAACAGACCCTGGGTAAAAGGGACATTAACCTCCTCTCCCTCTGCCAGCACAGGGCTGCTGATCAGGGAGATGAAGGAGTATCTTTTCAAAGCACACCCTTTAATCCTTCTGGTACCTAAATGTGAAGCTCCAGCAGTGCAATGCCCCCAGAGCAGGACACGTGTGTGGTGTACTCCCAGCTCCAATCTACAATCAGTTCCAGCATGGAAAGCATGAAAGATCAGGTTAAATTCAGCAGAGCAGGACAAATAGGACATGTCTGAGGGCAAGAGCACCTCTCTTGAGTTTGTTCTAGAAATCTGAACACTTCAAGGGGTCAAGCTGGAAACCTGCTGCAATTTAAACTCTTCCCGAGAACATAATCTGCTTTTACCAATTCCTTTATGGGATGGGTACAGACCAATGGAGTGATTTCCAAGTACTCAGGCACCTAAATTATTATTGAGTTTGCCACACAGGAGCAGTTAACAATTATTTGAGCCTTTTGCCTACCCAGCACATTACAGAGCACCAATCCCTCTAGAGAAACAGATCTGCCCATTTGCCCAGACTACCTGCTATTATTCATCCAGTTAAATCAGCAAGAAAAACGCTGTCCTGAAGTACATATAGCAGCTTATACCATTCCTTACTGCCTTTTCAGCCTCTCAGTACTGTACACATCACATCTGAAAGGTTTTGCCCTGTAACCAGCACAGCTCCTCTGCAAATGAATCTCTGTCCAGATGGTGGTGACAACAGAAACTCCTCTAAGTACCTCCTAATACCTAAAAACCAGACTTGGCTCAATCCTCCCACAACTGTCACCTCCTTGCAGAACCAGGGAGTCAGAGGAGGGGAAGGAGTGAATCTTTGAAAACAGCTTGAGCAATAGATGCGATGATGGTTTTCCTGGAAAAAAGGCTATGTGAGTATATTCAATATTGCAGATACCCAGAGTGGGAGAGTTTTTATCCTTATAATTTCTTACCTGCCACTACCAGAGGGATCACTGCATTATCATCCAGCACGTGAAAGACTGAGTAAGGATACAGCAGCAACCAATGTGCATAATGCTGGAGAGGAGATGTACATCAACCTCTTCTTCATCCCCCACTGCTCACAATATGGCACAAGGCCACAGACACCCTTATACACACTTCAACTCATCCACAAAGTGAGAAAAATCTGAATAGGTAACTGAATTTATTTCACCTGTTAAAGCTGGCAGGCTGGGGAACTGTGATTATAAAAAGCCTGGCATGCCCTGTAGCTCCCACCCACTCAGCTCCCAGTGAGGTCAGAAAAAGCAGTTCCTGGGCAGTATGGTCCAAATCAAAGCAGAGGGGCAGGTGGCTCCCACAGGGAAATGATCACCCCTCCACAGACACATTCAGGGAGAAGTGCAACCAGTACGCAAAACAGTGACTAAGCTGCAGGCTCCATGCATAGTTACTCCACATTTCAAGCTTCCCCTACCAAATACTATTATCATCTCAATGAATTAAACAAACCATTTCTTAAGGCCAAGATACCCACACAGTCTCTGGGGGACGATCATAAAGGCTAACCCACAGAACCAGAGATGGGCTGTGGTGATGGTCCACATGGAAGCTGCAAGCCAATGAGCTGAAGTCAGACCCACAGAGACAAGCTGCTCTCCTCCCTCATTTCCTCAAGCCTCTCTCTACCAGCTGCCTAACACGTACACCCTTACATACTGGCATTTGGCATTCACAGAACCACTAGGCACCTCCTTACACCTAAAAGACAGGGAAACAAAATTCTTGTGTACTAAATGTTCGTCACCAAATTGCACTGAGCATCTAGGAGTTGCATCAGATTTTGAAAAGCCAGAAGCATTGCAATGAAGCAGTCAAAGTGGGGTGGCAAGGAGTGATGGTGCTCTCTCAGATGGCACTGCTGGTAAAGTATGTTGCAGAAGGAAATTTTAGAAAAGGTTGTTTAAAGTTAGTATTAAAATTTAAACTAGTCCTTCTCCTTTTAGCTGTCTGACAAAATGTCTTTTTTTACAGGCCCCACCCAACCTCAAAATAAGTATCAGCTTATCCAGGTTACTCAGCTCAATACTGTATTTTCCACTTCCCAACCCTAATTAACAGCCACCTCCAGTTTAAAAAGAGAATCCTTAAACTAACAGCTGCATCAGAATCGGCACTGAAATATGCCTTGAGAGCTTCCACTTAAACCCACACTTTGTAAAGTCATGACAGAGTTCATTTTTCTAAGTCTGAAGACAGAAGAAAGTGAAACGTTTTACTAAAATTTGTTCTACTTAGGTGTAAGAAAGTTGCCCTCTGGAAATGCATTTCACAGAATCATGCAGAGAAATAGCACGAAGCCATCCTCTTTGTGAAAGAGCAAACTGATTTGCAGAAGCTGGGTTTGAGGTTTAAAAGGGCAATTCAGAGATAAGGAGGCACCATAATTTTGTCTTTATATGAAGAGTTTCCCAGACTCCATGTGACACCTGTTCTAAACATTTATCCATATATGGACCAAATTATTTGCTTTGTTTCCACTCTGCACCAACACTTGCATCAAGTATCTCTGAGGGGAAAAACAGAAAGAGAAAAAACCCAACACAATCCCAAACAAAACCAAAAAAAAAAAAAAGTTGTATTTCAGCACCAAACACAAACAACGCAGACTTGAATCACCTACCACTTAGCTGGGCTGCACCTGGATTAAACAAAAGTCAGAAAATGACAGCAAGGCTTGAATCAACAAGAGGTGCCTGTTTTGCTCAGGAGGGTAAGACAAGACCTGGTGCAAATCACAAGAAGGTGCAATTCCTTTTTAAACCGATTTTGCAGCAGATTCCACAATGGTTTGGCATTACAGGCACAGAGTACAGGGTGGTCTTTCAACCTGCACTTTTTTGGAAGGACAGCAATGTGTCCTTGGAGCACTGCACTGTCATCTCTCACTGTCCAACCACCCTTTTGTTATTTCCACACCAGACAAGTCAGTTGTGCCCCATTTCTTCCCTCCTCCTACCAGAGAAAGGAACAAAGGGCATCAGTCTCTAATGGCTCCAAACCTAGGGATATGAGGCTTGGTTTATTACATGCTTAATAGAGCACTGAATTACTGATGATTATTGCCTAGTTTAACTGCTTTCCTTGAAAGAGAAACATGAACAAACAAACGTGTCATGAAAAAGCCCCTATCCAGGCAGGAGCTGACAAGAGAAGCAAGGAGGGTTTATGACTGTTTATTAGTAGCTTTGCATTCAGACACCATCTGAGGTTGCAGCAAAGACTAATGCAAAGAAATCCTCACCTTGTCCACCACCTCCTCAGGAGGCTTTGTCTAGCCCTGGATTTACTGCCCGAGGTTAGCACACATTAAGTACCCAAGGCTTTAACTATATGGACTTAGCATGTGGCAAGGGCAGCATTCCTTGTCTAGAGAAAGACTTCAAATGAACTTTAGTTAGCATATACAAACCTCACATCCTCAATCCATGCACAGAGAGGAGCCATAAAACTCCTCCAACTGCCACTGCTGCCAGCAGGGAACCCCCAAACTTCACAAGATGCCACCTCAGTTTTGTCCAAAAGACAGGAAGGGAAAAAAAGATTAAGATCCCCAGTAATGCAAAACCCTTTTGCTTCTCTTTTCTGCTCTGGCTGACAGATGACAACTGTGAGCCCTCTGCCTCCACCCTGCAGACAGCACTGCGAAGCAGGCATGAAGCCTTCATCTTGAACACAGATCAATGACCAATAAAGAGGGAGCTGAAAAGTTTTTCTCCATAGGGAAACAGGCAATAGGAGAGAAACAGGCTCTCTCACTCCCATCTACCCAGTCATTTATTTTTTGCGAAACTTGTAAGGATTTTAGACCCATACCTCAAAGCAAAACACAGCTGAAGTCAGCCCTGAGGTTAAAAAAAAAAAGTGTTGAAGACATTGTAAAATGGAGGGAGCCTCCTTTCTTCAGAAAAGTAGTTTAAAAAGAAACCACCACCAAAAAAAAACAAAAATCTGTAGATGCAGAATGCACATAGAGAAACACAATAATGAAATAAACAAACAAACCTTGCTTATCTTGACAGAACTAGAGCCAATACCAAAAGTAACACGGATTTAACCATATCCCTTCCACATGTTACTTTTATACCAAAACCCAAACAAGCAAAACAAAAAAATTACACAGACAAGCCTAGATGATGACTGTAGAGTCTAGAGGAAGGGAGAGCAGCAGGAAGAATTCACCCACAAAGGAAGAGACGAGGAAGAGAAAAGACAAACCGAACCACAGAAAAGGAGAGAAATCTGCCACCACTATTAAAAAAAAAAAAGAGAGGAAAAATAGAACATTTGTTCTATGAGAAAAGATTAAATAATACATCTACAAAGTTTAAGATATGAGGCAATTCCAAAAAGCAGTTATTTCTAGAAAGAATACTTTTCCTTTCAAGCACGACAAGCAAACACTGTCTCAAACCAATAATGTGCAAGCCTTTGCTAACATAGCTCTAACTCTAAGCTTGCAGAACCAAGTCGATACTCAGTTCACCTCCAGTGACTTCAGCCAATGAAGCCTGATCATGGACAGGCAAACTACTTCTAGCTTTAGAAAAAACAACCTAAAATAAACCAACATACACCCAAACACTGCAGAAAAAGGATTACCTCTACCACACTCTTATTCCACCACACTTATTTTTCCCTCAGATGACATTTACACCTCTTAAATTATAAATACAAAGGTGGACTGCATAATCCATTAAGGATATTATTCCTGACACCCTAAGACAGCAAAGACCTTAAAAACACTTCCCTCAAAATTTTAAATCATGAAATCACATATTTGTTGAAGAGAAGTTTGGCTCGGGGGTTCACAGGACTTTTTCTACCATTATGCAGAACGGTTCCTGAAACAAGGTGGTTTTGCTGGTAGCTGTGATTCAGACCCAAGTCCCTAGTCATTTCAGCATATTGTTTTCATCACCTTTCAAAGCAGTCCACAGTCACTATTAAAAGAAGCCCAGGGAATTCAGTGCGGCAGAGGCAAACCCAATCTACACCTTTCAAAGAAAACTCAAGACATAGCATCTTTGGAACAGCCCTCTCCACATCCTGGGAAGAGCAGCATCTCAAGGTCAAGTTATGAATGTGACTCTCTGAGAAACACTCTGCACTGCTTCTGTGTGCACAGTGCATAATCTACACAGGAAGAAAAGGAATGGCCTTCGAAGGCAGACAAGCTATTAAATTTTTACTAGGTGAAATGTTTACCCAAATAAATCTAGCCCTTTCCACCCCAGGTTATTATCATAACACATACAGTAACTGACATACAATTAATGGAGCTTTAAACCAAGAGTTCTGGGAAGGAAAATGCACTCCCAACACTTCAGCTAACCTTACCAATAAGCCAGGTTTTGGCACAGTTCAGGATCACAAGTGGCTTTATGAGACTCCCCATTTATTGGGCACCTCCCACTTTCACAACTAGCGCTGGCTCTGAACAGGAGCCATGAGGTAAGGTTCTGCCAAGTCAGCAACATCCACCACCACTGACATAAACCCACGAGCAAAGCTCAGCAGATCAAACTAACACCTCAGAATACCACACACATCCTTCTCAGAGTGTTTTCACATACATGTGCCATGTCACATTAAGCAACAGTTCAAACAATGGCACCCACAAAAAGAATGTAATCTCCTCCTAAGTATATTGATCCCGCAGGGTGAACAGTTAGTAACAGTAATGCAACATTTTAATACCCAAGGCTTTGTTTCCAAACTCGCAAGGATCTAGAAACTAAATTGGTGCCATCTTTACAGATTTGAAATGCTGTTCACATTCCCTTTTCCCATCCTCTCCTATCTGAGTTATGGAGTCCACATTATTGTGCTACTCAGTCAGTAGATTCTCCAGCAAGTGAAGGTATCTCAAAGACCGGTACAGCTCTATTGTGTAAGCAAGCAATAACTCTCTCCTTGCTGGAAGAAAGCAATCAAATACCACCCAAGGTATTTCAGCTGCCTGCTTAACATTCCCTTCTCTTTTCTGCAAGAGGAAAACCTGCTGGTGGGGAACACGAAAGAAAACGTTACCCTTTCCCATAGGGCAACCACACTGGAGGTATAGAAAACATATTTCCTTACAACCACAGCACAGGCTGACTACATGCTTTGTTATCAAAAGGCTAAAAGGTTTAGAGCAGCAGCAGCAGAAGAGGACACTCCAAAGTCAAACCCTGATTGCAGCAAGGACTTCATCTGTACCAGAAGTGGCAGTGTCAACAAGAACAGTTTCATTGCCCACTTCACTCTTCCCTTCCCAAAATCCAGTGCAAGCACTCCCACAACATGAGGAGGCACCTCCAAATTCAGGAACTTAGGCAGAAAAAGTCTGCTCAGTAACTGATTTATTTTTATTCCTCAAGTGGAAACCAGGGCACTCTTCCATTACCTCAGAGGAAACCTAAGGAAAGGTAGCATTAATCAGGACTGATTTATTGCCTCAAGCCATTCACAAAATCATAAACCCAGCAACATACAAGACAAGCTACTCATTCACAAGGGCTCTTTGATCTTAAATACAAATAAAATTAGGTCAATATTAAAGATTTTCATTCCTTGCCATATAAGATTTCCACAAAGGCTGAGAAAAGCTTTTCCCATCCCTTCTTTTGATACTCAAGTTATTTAGCAAGTAACATTTCTTTCACATGACTTGAAACATTTTCTCCATATTCACTTGTCATCGCTCCAGAATTTAACTCTTGGCAAAAACCTAAATACACAAGGGGAGCTGCATAAGGAGGTCTTCGTAGTCCCCAAGAACAAGACAGATCAGAGAATTTCACTGCATTTCACATGGGGTAAAAGGAACACCAGAGTGCATCTTTCCTAAAGCTCACATTAAAAAAAAAAAAAAAAAAAAAACAACAAACCAACACCACCACACCACCACACCACCACACCAGCCTTTCAGTAATTAGTTATTCAAAGCATTCCAACAATTTCTGACAGAAGAAATAAAGACGATCTGTGCCATCACTATTAACAGGCTGCCATTCTTCCCCACAAGACCACAGCAGAAAAGCAGGTGAAGGTGACAATTTCAGGGAACCTGGAGGCATACCAGCTCTGCCAAAGCCCCAACCCCTGCTGCACAGGGACGCTTCCAAACACATCCCAGGAACAAGCTTGTCAGGTGCGAGGTACAGCGCTGGTGAACAAAGAGCCTGCCATGAACTCAGGGAGGTCTTTACATCTGAGAATTCCTCATAATTGTCAACACTGGGCCTCTTCTCCCTTCTCATGTAACAGTACGTCATTATCTTCATCTGCCAAAATAACAGTGGACTGCAGGATAAACTAAGGATACAGCATCACCTTGCACTTTTGGTTTAACACACTTGATTGTGTTAGAGTGGCTTTAAAATGTTACTTATTTGTTTTCCAAAGCAACCAAGAGCTCTTATATGCAGCAGAAGGCCCCTGAAGCTATCATCACAATGTGGTATCTGCTCATAAATGTCAATATACCAATTTTAAAAATATTAACACTGCTGTTTAGTCATGGTAAAATATCCTAATACCTGTCTCGGCACTATTACAGGCAATAATACAGTAAAATGTGAGCAATTCAGCTCAGGCCTTTCTGCAAAAGACAGGTGGTGAGGTCTCTGGCACCCAACGGTTCCACCCTAAGTACAAGTAAAACAAGCAGGGGTATCATGAGGCTCACTCTCCCAGCGGCCCAAGAACATTTAGCTCCTTCTTCTGGGTGTAACTTAAGAGACTAAAGGGCCAGTGTGCAATAGCTTCATGCTCTTTGGCTTGGTAAGTGTGAAGGCTGATCCCAGCTATCACTGAGGCAACAAAAGTATCTCCTTTGATTAAAGCACAGAACTTTAGATCCAGAGATTTGGATTGTACCTCTGTCACATATTTCCTGGGTGGCTGGGAAAAAATTACACCAGTTCCTTGCTGTACTTCTCTCCCACACCCTTATGCTGAAGTAAAGCACAGTGGATAACTCAGGGGAGAAGCACATGAGAACTCCACTTCCTTCTGCATTTATACAGGAGATTACCACACAATGGATAGTTCAGATTAACAAATGGTATGGACTATGAAACTTCAAGTACTGAAAGGATGTCCACACTAACTGCTGAAGGAACATGCAATATATTGCCTCAAAAAACCCTCAAGTGTTAATTAGAGAAAAGATACTCAGATTTACAACAGTTTGAGATTTTAAAATGTGATTCACAACAAGACTGAATTCTACAACACAGCTGGGGAAAAAAATTATGGGAAAAGATACCTTGCAGAGAAGCATACCTTTGAAAAAACAGCATGAATGTCAGGCACTTAATTACAGCCTTTATCAACAACGAAACAGTTGAAATAGTTCTACAATTTTCTCTTGGAAAAACAGTAACCTAGAACAAATGCATTCTCCATAGAAGTGTAATTTACCTGCACAGGAAGGACCCCAATGCTTACTGCTGAAGCCACAGAGAGGAGACACAAGGTATTGACTGCTTTTCACACCTAGAGTTCTTCTCAACCAGATCACTCAGATGTCCTGCAGAAACAAACCTGTCTAAAGAAGTTCCCAACCTTCACATAAAAGAGCAGATAGAGTAACTGAGGGCACACACATTCACCTTGTGGTAAATGCATTGCAAAACCAGGTCACTTATTTATGAGTCTTTTGGGGAAAAGGATGTTTCCCTTCTACTGATAGGTAAGAGAGGTTTTACATGTTATTCACTTTCATATGTCCACTTGTAAAGGCATCTTCATTCCTACTACATATCCCACAAAGACAATGGACTGCAGGAGCTACTACACACAGGGTATGCTGTAAGATCAACCTCTCCAGCCTTAGACACCTAGAAGACATTCATCTTATGTTTTCATTATAATTAACAGACAAAGACTCAGGTAAAGTACAATTTATCTCATCCTAGGATAGTTATCTCCAGAGGCCATTTTCCTGACCTATTTCTCTCCATTGTGAGTCCTAGAGTACACAGCTCAGATTTAGACAGCAAAAGGACAGTAGGCAGCACCCACCTACCTAAGCACCTTTCAGAAGTACCACTCAAGCCCACTGCAGAGAAACAAGTTGTACATTACTGACCAGACATGCATGTCTGTAATTCTCATTACAAACTTCATTTTTTACCTATCAGGCCATCATAATATAACTGGAGATACACAGCACTATCAGATCTTTAGAGAAGCATAAAAGAAACTCAATTAGGGCTTCCGGTCAGCAAACACCTCATCATTGTATGCAAACACTGCCACAGCAATTCCCCCCAGTCTCAGCAGCACATGGTCCATGTTAGTTGACCACAGGTCAGGGTCCATCAGCATTTCAATTTTCTTTATGCACCCCCACCTGCAAGGATTTGTGACTCAGCCACGAGTATTCCCTCTGGACAGCGGACCTGTACTATGAGTACAGTTGTTTGTCCTTTTAAATATTCTACTGACTTTTTCTTGCAAAGCACAAAAATGAAGGAAAAACAACAAATTCCAATAATTTTGGGGGTCCCAGACTTTAAGATACATAAACCCAAGCATAACATAGTATACTTTATCAAAACACATTAAATCCCATGGACCTTAAGCTTGTCTTTCCTGAGTTTGAAAACAAAACAATACTATTAAATAGCTGGAAATGTAGGGGGCAAGTTTTGAGACAGTTTATTTTGTTTTGAGCTTACTGTTTAAATTAGAATCATGAACTCTTGTCCACTGCCATACCCTACAGCTAGGCTCCCAAAATGCTGGGAAGAAACAATTGAAACTACCAGAGCTTAACTGAAATTGACTGTTGTATTTTTAAGACCTCAAGTAATTTTTAGTTCCAAAAGAAAAAATCCCTAACAAAGTGGATCAGCTTCGAGGTAAACCAGTGGGAGTAAACTCTTGCCTTGACAGAAAGCTAATAAAACTCAGATTTGGTGAAATTAAATACAGCAAGCTGCTGCCATTCTTTCACCTACCTAAGCAGCATTCTCCCATTTCATCTCTGCTACCCTGGTGAAGCTGCCAGGTGCAGAAACCAGAGCCAAGTCCATACCATGTACTGATACAACATCAAAAGATGGTAACCAAATCATTCAAACCTAAAACTCACCCAATTTTCAGAGCCCTAAAACATCCAGTAAAGCTAAGTTGGAGTTATAAAGACATACCAAAAAGAAAAGCCAAAGATGAGGCAGATGGGTGTTATGAAAGGATGTGAGGACCAGCATTTCTGTGTTGTCAGCACTACAAGAAGGAAAGTCTTCGAAGGCAGGTAAGGAGCAGAGCATGCCTCCAAAGCGGCAAATGCAAGGTGCCAAGAGGGATCTTTTAGGACTTCCCCATCCAGGGTGGCGGAAGAGCTTTAAGCAAGCCGACCTTCCCAGCAGCCCCAGAGCATTACTGGGGCACTCAGGGCACAGAAGGGCAGGGGCGAAGCAGAGGAGTAGCCATGGTGCACCACCAGCAGTCCCAGCAGCCACACTATTAATCCCAGCTCACAGTAAACCTTCTCTAGAGGCAGTACTACCTTGCTCCAGGAAGCATAGGTCCACAGCCCATGTGGCTCCTTCAGCTGCCAATACAAACCCATGAGTCACTGTGATCCCTGCACAGAAAGAAGCTCTTATCATCATGCCATGGGACAGCTCCAAAGGGAGGTGACAGAGACATACCAGATAAGCACTACAATACCAGTATAACTGCATCACGTTAGGAGTTTTACCACATTAGCTGTTTTATTACTAGACAGGCTGATCAGGACCTGTTGGCACTTGCAGTGTCCTGCTTGTAGAGCAATAACAACAGCTACAGTGGCAGGGAGCTACAGGGAGGTGCAGCTTTGGTGTGAAAGCAGCATTTTGCCAGGAGTACTAAAAAATTTCCCCCAAAAGACATTACTTGTTCTGGCACACAGTCACAATACAGATAGGTGGGGTGGGCTGAAGAAGGTCTCATCAGCCTGGTCCATGCTGAAATCAGCACAAAAAACAGTCAGTAAACCCTCCCCTGGTGTGCATGGGCTCAGAGTTTGGCTGGCTAGTGAAATCTAGTGAACTGCTATGGCTAAAAGCTAATCTCTTTCATAATACATATATTTTTTAATTATATATGCTATTGTATTTCTGCTGACAATTAACCTGTCCCTTAGTTTTCCTTATATTAAGTACTCCCTGACTCCACACTACGTTTTTGTTTCTCACAACTATGAAGAGTCTGCAAATTCATTCTCAAAATTTAAGCTGCCCTCTTCATCACCCTCTGACTTCCTCTCTAAATTCACCTTCAGCAGACTGCTTCTCTCTTCTAAACTCCCCATCTCCCCATAGACTTAGCCCTTCACTTGTCAGTATGATGCAAGATCAAGCAGAAGCAGAGCATGGGAAAACCCTAGGGAGAAGTAAACACACCCTTCATGCCTGCTACAGTAATCTGCACAGGACACTTGAGATTGAAGTTAGTAGCACCAATTTTTAAATGAAGTGGAGAGAAGCCCACTCCATCCATACATTCCCATGGTACCTATGTGCCTCAGAAGTGCAAGACCTCTGCAAAGGTGAGCACCTCCACTAACCAGTCTCTGATTTCACTCTTCTTCAGTGACACTTCTACGAGGTTTCCCAATAAGTAGCAAATTATAACAAACACCATTGAGGTCAAATTGCAGTTCTTCAGTACATTCACAACAAAATTTTCAATCTGCAACAGGATGGCAAAGCCCAACAAAGCAAGGCATTGCTCTGCCTGCTGGACTGTCACATCTCCAGTTTCTAGACACTGCTTCAGAAAGCCACTCTGTCCATTTTCTAGCACTGCAGTAGGTACCACAGAAGTGAGGACCACAGAGCAACCCAGGAGGAGATATACCAAGCCTTGCTCAGGACAGGACAGAGGACTACGAATGAGGAATAGGTGAAGGAACCACGAACTTCACAAAAACATACTGACCATTTGGCAGCACTCTGCAGTTTCCTATCAGTGTCCTATTTCGTGCCTCTTTGCAAATGTTTCCCACTGCACTTGAGGCAGAAAATGCACTTTGGAAGTAATACTGAGATGCAATGCCAAAATCTCCAAGTCCTCTACAAAGTTACCCCCAGGTACCCAAGAAGCATGCAGAGTTGTGGGTTTCTTCCTCATCCTTCCCATAGTCACCTGATTTTAGAGTCAACATTGTTTTCTTGAGCCTGTGCCAAGCTGAGAAACAATTAGGGACCCATAATGCTACAAACAAAGTATTTGGTAAGAAAATTCTTGTGCAAATCTATGAGATCCCCTCCCAAATCTACCTCTCGTTCAAGCAAGTTGAATTCTTTCCACCAGCTCCAGTGGGAGCTGGACTGGGACCTAAAATAACGCTGCAGATAAGGATCTTACTGCAACTTTTTACAACACTCAGGCTCACATTGTACAAGTCAATGCTATTGAGCTTAAATACCAACATCATCCATAGGCAGGCAGAAACACTTCTGTGGGAGCCAGAGTGTACAGTCAGAAGTATAACATGGGAAAAATAAAAATACCACTTCCCTCCAAGGAAAACAGATCTCCAAAAGGTAGGTACACAACTTAGCCTGCTGAAATCACTTTTGCAACAGAAAGGACCACTTGAAGAGAAGATTACTAGAACATAATGTGTATACACAAACACAGGCTACACCAAGTGAGTAGTCAGCTAGCATTCTAGCCCAAAAATTTATACTAAAAAATGTATATGCTGAAGGCAGGGAAATGGCAAAGAGTGAACACCTTTTGGAATGCTGGATTCCCTTTGGGGACATTCTGCTACATCATCTCTTAGGGTGGAAAGCATGGACCTGCCATCATCACAGAGGCTGGAAAAAAAGCATTTCTGCACATTACCACCAAGGTTCTGGTGCCCTGAAGTTGACAACGTGTAACCAAAATTTCCATTATCAGCAGAGAGCGAAAACAAAGCAAGGAAATGAAAGATGTATGTTCCAGTTTTTCTCCCCTTCTTTCTTGAAATATCCCTAAACTAATAAAAATACCTATCCCCGGATTTATAGATAAAGCTCACCTTCCCCATGCCTGGAGCAAGCTGCAGAGACCTTCCTGGGGAAAACCACTGATTTCCACAATGCTGCAAAAATGGCGCTTACCATTGCCAAGAGGAAAAGGGTGCATACACACAAAAAAATAGAAGAGATCATGAGACTATTTCAACCAAGAATTTTATCCACATCACTTAAGAATCTTCCTACTGAAATAAAAATTCCTAGCAGTCAGCATAAGAGGCTATGCTGTATTTAGTTACATCCATCACCTCGAAGCCCTGTACACACCCAGCTCTCAGAATGTTGGGCCCTCTTGTAATTACTCCAGGAATAAGGAGTCCCTGCCCAAGAGCCTGCAATTTGATTTAAGATGCCAAAAAAAAGATGTTTTGACAAACAGACAGATGGACTGGGGGAGGAAGAATAAGAGGGACATGTGGTTACCCACAATTGGCAAGTTGCTTTTTTTTTCCTTTTTCTTTTTTTTTTTTTTTTTTAATAAAAATAAATATCTGTAATCCCCACTGGCCACCTGCCTAGCTTTTGTATCTTTAATTAAGAAGGATTTGGGTGATGGAGAAATGGTCTCAAGTTCAGCCAATTTGAGGGAGGACATGGGGGCAAACATCTAGCTGCAGGACCTACAGAAATTACAGTATTCCAGCCATGGCCTGGTCCTTCCCAATTTCTCCAAGAGCAATTCTCCCTTTGCAACACAATTCACAAAAAATCAGAAAAGGAAGGGAAAAAGGGCAGTTCATACTTAAGAGAGATGGTCTGGACCAGTTCCTGGAGCTAGTGACCTCACTGATCCTCAGTACAGTCTGTCTTTATAGCACTAAGACTGGAATTGTATTCATGTTTAACAAAATCATTTGAATTCACAATGATGTTCCTTTAGCAGTGAGAGAAGGGGGGGGAGGGGGGAGGGAGGAGGAGGTGGAAATTCAAGTGAGTTAGTAGAGAATACCAAGCACTGTCGTCTCTTCCTAACCCACAACACAGTCACCTTGTAAGACAGAAAGTCCATTAAGACAAAAATAGAGTACCCTTAGCGTGGGAAAACATTTAACTAAGTTTTAATTTATTTTCAAATCAGCATTTAAACGATCACATCTTACATCATTTCCTTTTATGAGCCAGCAGTTAGACAATACACATCATTTACATGCTGTTTTGGAAGGCTGCAATATAAATCAACAACAGAAGCCTTCACTATGAATTAACTATTACAAGGCTTTTAGAAAGCTACACCAGCCCGTGTTGAGGGCAATTAGGAATATCATCCCTACTTCTCATCTTTCTGGTGCACTCCTGTTATGCCTCAGAACTCATACAAAAACAATCTTCCCCCCAGCCATTGCTGCTACAAGAAAATTGTGATGTCTATCTGTGAGACTTAACAACAGAACACTCACAACAGCTATTTTAAAGTGTTAGCTGTCTTTAAGAACACATGCACACACGCCACCCCCACCCACCCCCCAAAAAGGCGACTAACACGGTTCAGTTTCAATAGCAAATTTAACTTTATGCTTCTATGAACAATTGGATGGTAGAGATTTTAAAATTTGTAAACTATTAACCAATGCCTTTATTTCACAGGTCACTTTTACATTAGAAAAAGAAGGGAAGCAAACACCATGTCCAAATCTTATCTCGAGGTAAATTTCAGGAGTGTTTTCGTTTTGTGCAAGGCAAGCTTCAAATTACGCTTTATCAGTGGATGTGAAAAACTAAACTATAACTGCAGCAATGCTAAAAACGCTTCACTATTATTTGCAAAAGATCAAGAAAAAAGTCCTTAAGGCAGCTAATCATTTGGTAGGCTGGCTACAAGCTCCAGTCACACCATGCTCTGATGACGTGGGACTGAGGTTCAGGAGGAGACTGAAGGCAAAGCCATACCAGACAGCAGCAGCAGCAGCATACACAAAAAGCACAATTAAAGGCTAACACCATTTTTCTGATGAATTCTGTGCCATTCACATAAGGGCCTGCTTGCACCGCACTACTTAAAAGTTGCTTAGTTGCTCTGTTGCTTAAAAGTGGGCTTAGGGGCACTGAGCCCTACACAGAGGTGTGCCCCTGCACACTCTGCCTGCTGCAAGCAGGGCACAGCAGGCTGGGTGCTGCTCTGGACAAGCCCGTACATGCCTCTCAGCTCCCATCAGCTGATGCCAACCTGTTGAAGGGAGATTTCTTTCTGAAAACTCCAGCAGAGGCACAAGGCTCCTTAAAAGTATTAAACTACACACTCAAGGATTCTGCAACTAGTCATTTCTACATCAGCAAGGTGGGAAATCTGCTCACTGTACAGTGCAACGTTTAACCCTTTGCATTCTAACTTACAAGCAATGCAATTTGCACAAGCTTCCTTCCATGCCATTATTCATAGATTCTCAGATTCTGAACTACCTACAAACCGGCAAACAACTTCCTGGCCAGCCCTTCATTTCTCAGCATTTCAGATGTGCAGCAGAAAACCTCTGCTTTGCCCTGGGTTGAATAAGCCATTCCCACCACTCCCCCTTTCCCTAAGCTGGGCAAAGGCTTCCCCAGACAGCCTGTCTGCTTTAGGCACCCAGTCTTGGGGAAGCTCAAGATCATCTTCTCCCCCAGTTCAACGCTGTGTAACAAGCTCCTCTTGAGACACAAGGCTCATACACCCAGGAAAGGTGTAAGCAATGTTATGAAGATGAAAACAACGGAAACTCCACAACCTTTAAGTGGAGCAACTGATAACTTCAGTATTTGTAACCTCACCACCAGGTCCCAGGCCCACAGTACACACCACATAAGCCAACGGCACAAAATCCCAGGAGGATCCACACTGCTCTGTGACAAAGAGTAACCGGCCTTTAGGTGCCAACCAACCAAGACCCGCTCTCATATCTCATGCACATATATATATGCATACAGCTGTATGTAGCTAAACGAATAGTTAAGGTAGACCTAGCTATAGAAATGCCACGAACGAAGATGCCACGAAGATCAGAGCTATTTCCAGCTAGCTCAGCTAAGGCAAAGAGGAGAAAAACGGGACTGGTTTCTGCTTGTCAACAGGTCGGCACAGGCCCCTTCCCACCACCGCTGGAAAGCAGACTCCCCAACACGGCAAACGACCTTCGGTCTCATCGCCGGGGTGTATGAGCTAGACAAAGAGATAACGTCATGCCCTCTCCCGCTCTCTCAGTCCTCCCCGCAGTGGCAGGTAGCCAGCCAATCCCGCTCCCCGGCCCGGGTGACATCATCGCCGATGCCGACACACAAATGTGGAAGTGCATTTAACTAGCAGTGCCCCAGAGATCTTGGTGCACACCTCCTCAAAGACAGCCTATCCCCCGCCACTCCCTTGGGCTGACAGACCAGCTAAAAAGGAAATAAAACTAGCTGGAAAGAGGGACTTCGAGGAAAGCTTGCTGGGTGGGAAAAAAGCAGAAGGCAACAAGCAAGCACAGCGTGACCACGTTTTTCCCTCAGTCACGAAGTTCCTCCAAAAGCCCTCAAAACGTACACACACAATTTCACCTTTGGATGTCCCTGGAGCATTTTTCCTAACAAAACCGTGGCTGAGAAAAGTTAAATACTATTGCACTGCTATTGTAAGGGGTTGTTTTTTACGTAACTGTATTCTGTTAAGAAGAAAGCCGAGGTGTAATCATAGCAATTCTGGTTGGTTGGTATTTCTTGTTTACATACAACCCTGTTGGATGCCCAAATTTTAAGGCCATGTAGCACAAATGTGGACAAATGCCTAAGAAATAGCAGTGCTAATCCAAACTTAAACACCACTACCATCTGACAAGCTCTATACAAAATAAGAATATATCTATTTGCTTTAGCCCATGCACCCAAACCACCATGCCTTCAGCTACCAGGCAAGAGGAAGCACTGCATCGACTAACGAGTGAGGACAGCCACGGGAAACCTCATCAGACACACAGTAAAACTAGTGCCCTGACAGAAACTGCTTCTCTCCCTGTTACCAGAGTGACACCAATGGCCTTAGATCTCAGATGTTCATCTGCTCTTCCAAGTCAATAAATGCATGTGCTGATTTAATTTCTAACTCTGGGAGAGTTCTAGCACACTTAAAGAAAATGAAATTTTAAATTTCTATTGTCAAGACTGCTAAACCATGGAAGGCTTTGTTTATTAAGTTAAAGCATTAACAAGTAAGCAAAGAAACAACACATCAAACTGCAATAATTAACATGAGAATTTCAAGTCACAGATTCATGCCAGAATTTTTTAGTTTGTTTGTTTGTAAGAAGGGTTCAGGTGATGCAACCTCTAGGAACAGAAGGATTACAGAAAAAATGGTGTCATTTCACTTGTCAGGGGAAAAAAACGGTCATAGTGCCGTCAAAATGCAGATTCTCACTCATCTCACCTCTCCTCCAGCCACATCCTTTTTTTCCAGCACTCTGCCAACAGCAGCAGTCTGGTTATCCCACTTTTGGTCTTAAAGTGCAACTTGCATGCTGTGCAGACAGAATACTTCTCCATCATGAAGGCTGAGGTTCACGCCCTCAAAACAAACTAACGTGTTTCATTTGCAGAAGAGACACAAAAGTGCTTTATTTAGATACTAGAGCTGTAAGCAGCAGTATCTTCCCATCAGGGAATTATACTGCTTTGTTTATAAGCAAAAAATAAAAAACCAAAACCCCAAGCAGCTAGGCATACTTGGGTTACTTTCATTTATCTCTCCCTCCCTCTGCAAATGTACATTGCATTTCCACACAATACAAATCTTGAGCCTTCCATCCTTAGCCAAGTATTGAGAGTGTGTGAATAATTAGTCATCCTGGTAGCAAGCACTCAGTGCAAAGTCATGCAATCTCAAGATTTGTTTGTTCCACTGACTGCACAATGGGGGTCTGGGGAGAACCCAGTAAGCTAGTTTCACACCCACATGGGCACCCTCCAATTTCTATTTTTTAAAGTCATATACTTGTCAAACAGGTTATACTGGGAATTCTTATTTTCATGAAATAACCTTCCCTGCTTCGATCGCTTATTGTTGTCAGCCTGCTCCCCCCATCACTGCACAGAACAGCGGGATTGGATACAGCACCACTCACCCCCGACTCAGCAGCTTCAACACTTTGAAGGTTTTCCAACAAGGAAACCTGGTGACAAATTTTAATGAAGGCAAATGCCTTTGTCTAAAGTCACTGCAGCACCAGTAACTTTTATGAGCAGCAATCCTGAATAAGCCCACGGACCTATTTGCACAGCCCGGGCATGCTCTGACAGTGTCCACTCGGTTTGGTCATTTCTTTGGAGCAAGGGGAAGGGGAAATAAGGCAAATAACGGACTATTTCATTATTTCAGGATGAGTACTTGGTAGAGTAATTTGTGCCCCTCTGGAAAAGCACAAGACAGGAGGCTGACAAACTTGTCACGGGCAGCAACGATGACAAGGACAACATTTTTGTCGTCCCTAACTGTTCTGCTTGCCACAGCGGGTGGCTGGTGTCAGCCCGGTAAAAACCCCGGGTACCCTCTAGAAAAAATGGTAATAATAAAAGGAGAATAAATTCTGCCACAAACCTTGTAGACTTGCCCGTACGTGCCATTGCCAACCACTTCCACCAGCTCAAAAAATCCCAGCGGGGTCCTATGATACAGAGAAGGGGCAGGGGGCAGGGGGGGGGAAAGCGGGGGAGAAGAGAAGTGGGGTTACGTTTTTGTCAGGCGATGGCTGCTGGCAGAGCCCTGCGAGCGAGCCCGGCTGCTGGCGGCGTGCAGCTGTTGCGCCCTGTTTTTCCACGCACATGCCAATACATGCAAACAAAGGAAAAGCAGCCCAGAGCCGCGCTCCCCGCGCCCGCCCCCGCGGGGCTCCCCCACTCGGCCGCGGGCCTCCCGTGCACCGGCACCGACTCCGGCTCCGGCTCCTGCCCGGCCGCTCCCACCCCCGCCAGCCCGGCAGCCACGGCAGCCTCGACAAGGGGCGCGCTGGCCCCCGCCCCGCCAGCCCCAGGGGTGCTCCCGCCCCGCCGGCCCGGCCCCCGCCCTGGCACTTACCCGCAAGGAGGAAAGGTCGATATCCACAAGACTTTTTGCAGGAGAATCGTTCGCCATTTTCCCGACTCTTCTTTTTTTTTGTCCTTTTTATTAATTTTTTTTTCTTCTCTGTTAAATAATAGAGAGGCCGCACTCCGCCTCGCTCTCCGAAGCAGCTGTGAATTGCGCGGAGCTCCTCTCCTCCCTTCCGCCCTTCCCTTCTTCACTCCAGCCCCGCCGGGTTGAAACTCTTCAGCATTGGGAGGGGTTGGCGGGGGGGTTGATGGATAGATAGATGGATGGTGGGAGGAGGAGGGGGAGAGGGAGGTGAAGGAAAGAAAAGAGGGAGGAGGAAGGAAGGAAGGAGAGGGGGTGCTGCGGTCCGTCTGTCTCCCCGAGGTGCAGTGCAGGGCTGGATCCCCCCGAGGCAGGCGGCGGTGCCCTGGCCGGCCGATCGGTCGGTGGGTGGGTCGGTCGGTGGGTGCCCGCGCGTCCCCGGCGGCAGCAGGCTCACACCATGTCGCGGCGGCGGCAGGAACGGCGCCGGGGCCGGCAGCGTCTGGCAGCCTCGCGGTGTGCCCCACGCCCGGGCATGGCACAGCACGGTTCGGCCCGGCCCAGCCCGGCCGGCGGTGGAGCGGCGCTCACGCCGGGAACCGGCAGCGGCAGCCGCGGCCCCACTCTCGCATGGGAGGCTCACGCCCAGCGCCGCGGCGGAACCCCGCCGCCTCCGAGTCCTTTCCGCGGCGCTGCCCTCGCATGAAACGGCGCTAGGCACCGGTGGGCAAGGACTGCGCGTCCCGGCGGCGGCGGGGCACGGGAACGGGGCTGGAGCAGGGTGCTGCTAGCCAGACAAAGATAGCCAGGGAGGAGGAGGAGGAGAAGGAAGAGGAGGAGGAGGAGAAGGAGGAGGAGAAAAGGGGATACAAAATACAGTGCGAGAGGGGAGAGACAGAAAACAGCTCCCCCTTCCCTTCTCCAACAGGAAAAACCGGCGGAAACGCGCCCGCACCAAAGCACTGCTGGGTAAACTCGTGGGGAGAGAAAGAGAGAGGAAGGACGAGGAGGGGAGCGGCTGAGCCCCGGCAGTCGTACCCGCCTCACCACCGCCGCCCAACAATAATCCCGACGGGGCTAGGACAAGCCAGATCGGCCTGCGAACAACGCGCGGGCCTGGCCGGAGGGGAGGCCCACGCGTGTTCACGGCAGGGCCGCAGAGCTAAGCGAGTGGATGGGGCGCGCTCTGAAGCGCTGCCCGGACGACTTCTGTGGGCAGCTCACCTAGCCTGCCTGTGCCCCACGGCGTGGGCAAGGAAGGGGTCCGTGTTCGGGGCTGCCAGCCGCCCTACGGGCGCTTTTTACGGGGTCGGTGTTAAGACCAACGCGAAGATTTTTGCAACGCGTTTGCTGGAAATAATAGCAACGGCACGTAGTGGTGGTTGGCACTACTCCACTGCCCGTGGCATAGGTGCTGGTGATATTTGCGGTGCCTGTCCAAGGTTAAGTGACCAGCAAAATATTTTCCATTTCCTCGCCTCTACCCAGGCCTACAGGAAAAATACTCCTGCCCCAGCAGAAACTTCTGCAGAAACGCAAATCCTAGTCTTCAAGAAACAGATCTAGCACTCATAAAATGGCATTTCGACCCATTATTTACTGACAGAACTGCCCCGTTCCCACCCTGAAGCATCCTCCAGCAGAATCTGAATGACACAAAAACCCCATTAACCTCTCTTGAGCTAGTCACATCAGGCTGTTGCACAGAGGTGTAAACCTTGGCAGGATTTTTCTCTCATTGAAGTTCTTTATCACACCAATATGGCAAAAATGTTACCTGCTTGCAAGAGGTCGGGCTATGTTTCCTGTGGGAACCAAGGTTTTCCTGTCTCTTCTACTTTAACCACAAAATTACATATACATAGCTATAAGTATCACAGAAACATACTTTTAAAACAAAGCAAACCTGTTGAGCAGAAAGTGTAAGGATAAATTACCATAACAGTTTAATGGTGTACTTCATTTTCACTTAAAGTGTAGTTACAAAGAAAGGAAACATGGGCCTGGACCAGGGCAACTGTTTCATTCTGTGCAGGAATCTATAGTTATAAGTAGGCAAATTATTTCAAATGGGCTCAGTGCTGGGTCCATCTGACTGCGTGTTCAAAGTAGTAGGATCATGTCTAGAGATGCAATTAGTTTTGAGAAGTGGATTTCCAGAAAGATTATTGTCTGAGTTGCATTACACAGCTTATTGAACTCTGCATTTTGATGCGTAAAGGCAGCTTTCATGGGTCAAACCCATTCCTCATCTTGCACAGCATCCTGTCTCCAGATGTAGCCAAGGGTAAATGCTGAGGGAAGAGCACAGGGGAACTTTAACCATCCGGTGATATTTCCATGGCACATCCTTCAAGCATCTCGGAGAGCTTTTCAGCAGTGTTTGGTGTCACCACATTCATAGTCTCTGGTGACTTTTTTTCCTTGCATTTGATCACCTGTTTACTTTGTGTATAAGTACATGTTTCTGCCTTTTAGTGTCCTCTGGCAACAAGTTCCAAACATGAACTATCTACTTGTTATGTGGGCACCACCTTTGTTCATTGGCTTTGGACCAACATCTGCTAGATTCCAAGAACCCCTGCTGGTTCTTGTGTTGGAAGAGACAACAATCATTTCCTATTCATTTTCTCCATTACATTTTTTTTTTCAGACTTTTTTTAATTCCCCCTCAGATTTTATCAGGTAGCAAGTTCTGGATTTTTTTAGTGAAAAACAAGTGGAAAGCCATTCTGTGCTTGCCCTTAATCAAATCATTACTATTTCTAACGTCTTCTTCTTTTTAAGAGAGAGGAATGGATTTCCATATTGTGTTGATGACATCCCAGTGACATCCCAGTTTTCAGTCCTGTCTTGATACACACTTTTACCACT
This sequence comes from Picus viridis, assembly GCA_033816785.1. Classification (NCBI taxonomy): domain Eukaryota; kingdom Metazoa; phylum Chordata; class Aves; order Piciformes; family Picidae; genus Picus; species Picus viridis. The sequence continues at coordinate 44,051,022 of CM066566.1, read as the reverse complement.
GTTGTTAAGCATGAAAATGACATTTCTGTGGAACATGTCTGTTATAACTCGACAATCCCTTTTCACAGTGGCAATACTACCTCAGAGATTTGCTGTGTGCTTCTGGATGCTGCAAATATTTCCAAGACCAAACTCTGAACTACAAGTTTTGCAAACCCAGTATGTAACACTTTTCTTGTGCCCCCCAAAAATACAGTCTGAGTTCTTTAGAGCTGAGGATCTGAGCCCAAATACACATTTTCACCATTACAGCGCTGATGTGTCCATGCCACCATAATGTCCATGTTCTGCTTTGAGCTTATATTTTATTATAGTGGGCTTTATTCTTCATTTTGCTGTAGTATCACAACAGAAAACTGCTAAAGAGCAGAAGTGTTAGCAACAGCATTGTGAATCCTTGAACTTTTTGGGGGGCAGGGAGGGGAAGAGTGGAATAGCTTTCATAAAGCAATAAATGCCACAGGAAAGCTGTCTGCTAGTTCCCAGGGTGAAGCACCACACCACCTCACCTTCCTTTTCCTTCCTACACAAATGAAGGGATGAGAAGGTTGCCTTCTTGAGGAAGAAGTCGCTCTGGCTGTGGCCAAAACCACACTGTTCACATGCTCTTCATCAGCACGACATACTTACCCAGTTTGGAAAGTCTAAAGGTTAAAAGACCAAACCTAAAACCACTGTAAAGAAGATGAGTGGTCTGGTTTAACCCTGCTTCACAGAATGAAACCAACACCTCTGAAGGGGACAGAGTGAGACAGCCATTGAAAATCATCATGCAGATGAGATGCAGGAAAGGTAATTCCAGCCCTATGTGGATGATCACCCTACACACAGAGCAGTAAATGACTGTCTCCTAGTCACAAACTAAATAGAAGCATAAAAAAATCTGTGTCAGCTCCATCTGTTCAGGAACAAAGAAATGCTGTGTCCAGCAGGAGTAGGGAGGTGATTGTCCCCTTGTACTCAGCTCTGGCGAGGCCACACCTCGAGTATTGTGTCCAGTTTGGGGCACCTCAATACAAGTTCCTTGTATCAGTCAGCGTAGTGTTCATACAGCTGTTTAGTTAGCCAGGACCCATAGCAAAGCTAGCCCTGGAAAGGAAAACAATTTGTTGCTATTGATCGGTTTCCTGGGCTGGTTCATCATGTTGCTGCTTGAGTGGTTGTGTTGACAAGAGGGAGTGGGGCAGAGACTCCATGCAGGAAAGTAACCATAGCAGTGCCTCTTGGTAACTGTGGCTTAAGCCAATTGCAACTCTCAGTGGACCCACAGGGGTAAAACTAGAGAAACTTCCTTACTTACTGGAAGAGGCACTGTGGGAGTAATAGGAACCCAACATTTATGTTCTAGCCACAAAAGGAATTCCTTTCACTCTATTTTTTTTCCTAGTTCTTTGAGATTGTCTTTGTTTTATTCTTTTCCGCATTTGATACTCTGGGGCCCTAATCACTGACCAGAGATGCAGAGGTCATCAACTGCACTAACTTTTTAAGAGCTTAATCATCAACTATTCACAGAGGTGAGTAAAGAGACAGGAAGTTCTGAGTTTTTATTTTGTTGCTGCTACTGATTCATCCTGTAGCCTTGGGGCATCTCATTTCCTGCCTCCATTCCTGTTCCCTATGTGGAAAATGGGAGGGATTTTGACCTACTTGATAATGGGAAGTGTTAGACATGTGCCCTGTTGTACTGTCTAGGGAAATGGTTCTTGCCTTGGTCAGGCAAGTCCACGAGGGAGGCTTGGGCTAGTGTGAAGGAGTATCAGAGAACAGAATAGTGAGTGAGGTGGACTGAAGCTTTGCACAATTCAGCTGTCCTGCTGCAAGTGGGCTTCTATGACCAGAGAGACTGGGAGGCTTTGAAGACTCCTGCTTTCCTCATGCTGGGTTGCTCTCCTCATGCTAGTGATTACAGCACATACTGGGAGAAAATTGTATATGGAAGGATGCCACAGGATAGCCCTCCTCCAGCTTACACTCTTCTCCTCTGCTGTCCCACCACCACTATCTCACATCTCCATGTGTGGGCTGTTCTGTGTGAGCACTGCTGGCACACCCAGATTCAGGTGCAGATATACTGCCTCTGAATGTTGTACAGGTGGATGCATTCCTGCAGTTCTTCCCCCTGCCCCAGGATACTGCATTGCCCCAGGACACTGCACTGCCCCTTGAGCCAATGGGTTGCCCTCATCCTGACCTGCAGGCAAGGCTCAACCATATAGTTGGAATCAAGCACAGGGAAGCACACATAGGTGTTGCTGTAGGTGATGCCAATTTACACATGGACCAAAAGGAACAACATTCTATCACCTGAGGCCATCACTGCCCACCCCCTGGCTTCCTCAGCACATTGGGGATTTGATTAAAAGGACTCCTGAAACACAAGGGCTGCCTAAATATAGCAATCCTGCTAGCACAGAAAGAGTGGCAGAGAGAGGCAGAATAACAGGAAGGCACAGTACTGTCAGCACTTCAGAGATGCCCAACTTTCCCCATCCCTTCTCAGGCTATGCATTTGTGATGCTCTTTCAGCTCTAACAGTGCAGATCCCCTGTATTGTGGTCAGGTAAGCGGACTGGTGTTAGCAAAAGAGAAAACATCTTTTTTCTTTTTTTTTTTTTTCAGGTTTTGCTTTACATCTTATTAACACCCTGCTTTGAAGGAGTGATGGGCAGTAATAGGAAAGAAGACATTCAAGTTGTTACTGCACAGAGATCTAGATGGCATGAAACTATGTCCCAAAAGTTGTTTTGGGGTGAAAGAATTACCTCAAATGGCACTGTGGTATAGCCTAGGAAGACAAGTTAACCTTAGTCCTGGACTAACTAATATTGCACCTGTGCAGTATTGGAGCAGCCAACAAATCTAACTTCATCCAGTTGCCAAATGAACATATGACATTGTTCTTATGAAAATAACATAATATGATGTTTATATAGTTTTTACACTGCTATGCTATATGTGGTGAAAAAAGATGGTACCTACTCTTTCTAAAAGCCGTAGGACATGAGAAGCTCATAGCTGACATGGTATGAAGTTTGCAGGGACAACGCACTCAAAAGAGAAATCTGTGAAAAAATCCAAACCAGCAAAGTTCAACAATTTCCATCACCTAGCTGGGACATTTTGAACCTGGTTGTGAACATGCCCTCACAGGGTTTACTTCCTGTGAGCCTCCCCAAGGAAGCTGCTCTCATCCCTAGAACACAGCAGGACAAAAGGGGTGATTTCAGGTTGCCACAGTCTTTTTTTGACTCCACATCCCTAACTGACCTTCCCAGTCTGAATTTGCAGCACAGACCAGTATCTCACACTTTACATCAGACTGGGAATTGTCGATTCTACAGCCAGGCTTAAAGCTGACAAAAATGCATAAATCTGGCATAAAAATGCAGTTGCATGCATGGGCCAATTGAGAAGATCCTGGGTATATTTTTGGACACTGCCTGCAATCCAAGTTTTAACAAGCTAGCTGCTTCTAGTCCTGCTATCTGTCACGCAAAGCATGCAATTACCAAGTGTGGCTGGCTGTCACAGGCTATCTTTGCTTGCAGCTAAGCTGGCTGCTAGTTATCTTCCCATGACCCAACTATGACACTTATTTCACCTCTTATACAGTGCCCTGAGCCATATCAGTAGTGGCTATGAGTAAACTTTATTCCTCCCTGCCTGAGTCAGGACTCCTTGGGGGGTACTGCCCCTCCTCACCTTTGTCTTGATGTTCCTTATCTCACCCAGGGGCTCACCCGTTGTTTCTGAGATCAGGATGATGAGCAAGGCAGAGTGACAACCTGCTCACACCATGTTAGTGCCCTGGAATAAGAAAAGCTGCTCTACCAACATGATGGTGGCTGTGGCTATTCAGGTATTTTTTTACGAGCAGTGCTTGCACAAGGATCTCCCAAGCCTTCTTCACCAACCACATGGGCACATATACTATGCATTTCCTCCTGGTCTTTGGTTCTTGTCATTGCACTTTGTTGTTGTGTTGGTGACTTTACTTGCAGAGACATGTGATCAAACATATCAAGGTTGGAAATAACCCCTGTTTCCAGATTTTATTTTTATCCAGATCAGTTGTGCTCACAGTGTGGTGAAAGAGCAGAAATGTGTGAAGCAGTGAGCATGGAGGTTGGGTTGCTCTTTTGTAGGCCCCCAGCTTACACAAACACAGTTCAAACTGAGTCTGCAAGCCTACAAGATTCTTGAGGAGATAGGTGGGAATTACTTCTCAAGAACTTAGGGCTTGTTTTGGCATAGCCCTGAATATAGTGTTGATGTGCCATGTACTGAGTCAGAAATGACACAACCGCATGATGCAAAGCACTGAACCTGTATGAACTTAATTTGTCGATTCAAATGTGTTCAAAAAATTCTGAAGGAGTCATTTTGTTGCAGAACATCTTCTGATGGAGGAGGCTGTCTTAAACCTGCTCAAAAAGCATAAAGATGGCACAGAAATATTTCTATGTACTTGGCTAACTGAACCAAAAGAAGATTGTTGTACGCTTACATCTGATCCAGAGCAAACTGATCCCTGAAAGCCCACAGATCTGGTAATAAACAACCCGGAACTATGGACCTTAGTTGGTACAGAAGTCATCATGTTACCAGAATGAAGCCAATGTACTTCAACTAACAGTAGGCTTCTGCATGAAAGCTGCGAGAACATAAATTCCTACAGTGCCCCTGGTATGAGAGTACAGCTGCTTTTGATCCTGCAAATTTATCCCTTTGTTGGACTTCATTGTGCAAACTCCCTGTGAATTCATAAATCTTTGAGGACTGTGGCTTAAGTGAGATAAATTATAGAAATAAAAATTAACATGTAAAGCATATATTTTTAAACAAATGTTAAGGTTCCTGAAGTCTGTCCTTTGAAAGCTTTCTTCTTCAGTTTTCAACTGACTTTTATTTGAATGTTGAGGGGATTTTAATTTTGTGTTCTATTTTACGAGGGGGAGTTGCATTTTAAAAGTAGCTCTAAAAATGAAGAGTGAATTATCACCAAAATGCAAAAGGGAGGGAGAGAAACATAGGTGAGAATTGAGTGTCACTTCAAATGAAAATTTTAAAACCTAGTGCCATTGAAGGAAATGTAGAACCACAATTAATACACAGCCTTAATTGGTTTACATTTCCCTTTCATTTTATACAGCATGAGGGCCACAGAAGCCATAATTGCACAAAACTCTGGCTTTTCAGTGAAGCTAACTTTAAAAATTCCTTCTCCTGCCTTCCCTGGCCCTCCTACCTGGTTTTACATTGCATAGTACTGCCCTCTCCATGGACAGCTTCTATTGCTAACACAAGGGTTTACAGGCCTGAGCCACACACCAACTTCAAAAATAACACTCCTCCAGAAGCAGTGAATCAGTTCAAATCTCTGGCAGTGGCATTGCTGAGGAGGCCATGATAACAAAGAGGAGCACGTGGGAGACTGAAACAGTGAAATGATGTTTGCAGCTTCTTAAGTTAGGTCCAACAGCAAAGCCAAGATCTCATGGAGCTGTTGCTGACACGTCAATAGAAATGCCAGAGAAAAGTCTGTGGGAAGAGACAAAGCCTTTAGGCATTACCATGCAGCATATAATTTAACAAAAGAGACCCACTGGTCATAATACATGGTTGAAATGAAAACTATTAGTCACCCTTGGGCCAGTGATTGGCACAGCGTAATCCTCCAGGTATTGTTTTAACAAAACTTCGTCATCGAAATCCAGTAAAAGGGTAAAAGTTATGGGCCATTGCCAGATTTTGATGCCAGGCAAAGTATTTTAGCTACAGTTTGGCTTGAAAGAGCGCTTTCTGTCTTTTGCTTCTAGGCTTTATTGATTCACTGAGTTGTTCTTCAGTATGATACATGTACCCTCCGCAATCTAGTTTTAAGTAACACAAATTTCAGAGCTGTTGTGATACAGCAGTTTGGTAAAGTTCCTCAGCGTAAATGTTACCTAAGAACTTCCTAGTCAATACAATTATTTTATCGTTTGACATGTGGAAGCTGACATGTGTTCTAGTCATAACAGAAGCACTAAATAAAGAAGATCTACAGAGAGCTATCATCTCCAGATAAAACATGTGGAATTCACCTGTCCATTTTAGATGCCTATATCTGAGCTGATCACCTAAGTTCTTTTAACAGTTGACTGAAAGAAGTAAGCACCTCCAGGGTACAGTTCATCTCATCCTGACAGAGACAGACAAGTGAGTCAGAGGAACGGTATCTTAGTACTGACTGTGAAGAAGGCGTAGTGAGTTTGGGTGTTGAAGCCCGCACTGAAGATATCTCGGCCTAGTGGGATGAGTCCCATGCAGCCAGTCAATGATCTTTCATGCAACGCCAGGCTTTAAGACTTATGGCTGTGCAGTCCTGCATACTTTGGAAGCTATTTACCCATTTGATTTGCAAAGTGTAATCAAGAGGAAAGATGCTTAACTGCCGTGAATGAGTGTAGCTCTTCCTATGAAACTGCACAGAAGCTGTTGACTAATTCCTCCCATGTAAGACCAAGTATGATTACTATAACAAATCATCCCACATGCCTGCCTTGTCTGGACTTAACACACTACGGAAAGACTTTTTCCTCATCTGCTCCCATATTGGGTATACATTTGTCAACTGCTTAGGTGTCTCCAAGTATCTGATTGTCCATGTTTAGCCTGTATCCAGGGCCAAAATATAGCAGTTATTCTATCACCTGATGACTGCTCCCCAGCAGAGAAGGGAAATTGGGAAAGGGAGAGAAGAACCAGGGGCTGAGTTGAAAATGGATTTAATGAAACAACAAAACTGATACCAAAGTCAATATAAAGTTATATACAGCCTAGCAAAGGTACAGCCATCACACTGAAACATGAAAGCAGTCCTCAGGAGAACAAAGAAGAGCAGCATCTGAAGAAGACAAAGCAAGAACAGGAGACCAAACAGGGCAAACTTCCCCCTTTATACTGAATGTGATGTGTGAGGGATACACCTGTGAGACAGCTTGGGTCAGCTGTTCTGGCTGACTTAAAACCTGTAATGGTATGCAGCCCGTGGCTGACCTATTTTATCCTGGCAAAACCAGGGCACTGGGCTAATTTGTCCCTTCACTCAGGACTACCAAACACCATTCCATTAGTATGGCTGAGAGAAAAAAAAAAGTAAGTCAAGTGAGACTTGACTGCAGGGCATGGGGATCAGCAAGCAGAATCACAGAATGGTTATAGCAAGGAGGTACCTCTGGCAATTGTCTGGTCTGACTTCTGCTCAGAGCAGGATCGGCTATTGCAGGTTACTCAGGACCACATACAGTCAGGTTTTGAGTATCTTCAATGATGGAGACTCTGCAACTTGTCTGGGTGGTCACTGTCTTAGCAAAGAAATGTGGGAGATTTTAATGTTAAAATGGTATTTCCTTTATTTCCATTTATTCCAGCTGGGCACCACTTAGAGTGAGTTCATCACCTTTAGTCACCCCATTGGGTATTCATACACATGGATCAAATCCCACCTGAGCCTTCTCCAGGCTTAACAATCCCAGCTCTTTCAGCCTCTCCTTGTATGTCAGTTGTTCCACTTCTTTTATCATCTTCATGGGCTTTTGCTGACTTGGTGAGGTAAGTTCCTGTTTGTGTTGTACTGGGGAGGTTAGAAACGGACCAAAGCACTCCTGATGTGTCTACCAGTGCTGTAATCACCTCCCTCAACCTACCGGTGACCCTCTTCCTAATGCAGCCCAGGGACTGCTGGCATCATTTGAGCTATTGTAATAGACAGGGCAGAAGGCAGCTGCCAGCATGACTGTAATTTGCTTCCCAGGAATGCCAGAAGCATATCTTCTAAAGGGCTGCATCCTTCAGGCAAACCAAGTACAGAATGCTAGGGAGCATGCTTCATGGGCAGACTATATGTGTGGGAGGGCAGGTAGGGAGTCTGTAAGGAGAACCACTGTTCTGGTACTAGCCTTCATTTGCTACTGAAAGAAGAACTGTATAGAATAATAGAAAAAATTGGGTTGGAAAAGGTCTTGTGGTTGATGGCTGGGTGGGAAAGGAGGGCAACTGCTACAGAAGATTTGCCCTGTTACTTGCAGATGAAGTTGAAAAATAGAGGAGAGATTAAGTATGAAGAGAGGAGAAAATGGTGATCAGGCACAAGCAGGTGTGTCCACAGGTATAAGGTCTCTAAGGGAATGAAACCGCTGACATTTATGCCACTGGCATTGCCTGTGGTCCTTCTTGCCCCAAAACCATATTTCTCAAGGCCATTGCCATTACTGTTTGCAGATAGATGAAATGTCCTTTTAAGCATAGGATCCTGCTGGAGCCACGTGGGTTGGAAGGGACCCATGCCACCCTTTCCTGGAATATGAAGAACACAATTTACCTTGCTGATCTGAAAGGTGTTCTCTGTTATGGGTTTGAAGTTATATTGTGCACAGCACTGGCAAGCCTTCAGCTTCTCTTAAGGATCTTCAGGACAAATAAAGATGGGACACTTATTCATTGGGACATCTCCCAGGAAAAAACAAAGGATCAATGGCTGTGAGAGAAAATATTTTCTGCCTTCTGAAACGCACTCCTTTACCCTATGAGTAGATCACAGTGCAAAAGAACCAAGTCATCCATTATCTAAAGCATGGGATTATCTAAGTAAACATAGCATACAAATCCTTTTTTTGATGTTTTGGCATAAAATACTCTAGCAAAACTTGTGAGAAAAGGTAGGTTTGATGTATTTTTGCCTTCAGATTATCATTTTGTCTCTTCTTGGGCCTTTATTTCTTATCTGTCTTAGAAGGGCACTGCAAAAAAGAACACATGGCCAATGAGCAGCACTGGCAGGTGAACTGAGGCTGCTGCTCCAAAGTGGTTGAATGTATTCCCAACCAGGTGGGCCTATCTCCTCCCACATGGTCTGGAATGTGTTGCACCAATGCACTAGCAGAAAACAACTGTACGTTTTCATCCAGTTAGGGTGATGAGACTGCTGCAGGGAGGACCCAGAGAGCACCAAAGCTGGCGCCAAGCCAGAGTCAAGCACCTGGGCAGGGAAAGAAGGGCTGAGCTGCAGAAATTCATAGACAGGACAAAGCTCTTGCAGGAGAGGAGCCAGCAAAACATCATCTTAATTCTTCTGCACACAAGCTATTTGCCAGTGTCCCCTTAGCTGTGAGAGAACATTGTAAAAGCTTTATCCACCTGGATGAGTCATTGAAGAACACTGCCGAGGATTTTTTTTTTTTCTGGTTCGACCAGTCCACTGAAATGAGTCAGTTACCAGTGGAGATTATGAAAAGTGTTCACTGAAATAAAAAATACCAGCATTCAGCAGGGTGGCTTCCCTGCTGTAAAATTCCAGCAGGCGAGGAAGGCTGCTTGGCTCTTGTTCAGGAACCATCAGGAAACAACCCCCACTAAGCTGTGATTCGACACCAAAAGGGAAAAGAAAAAAAAAATTTAAATCCCTTCCTCTGTAACAAGGAGCATGGATGAACATGGCCACATGGCCGGGTTAATAAAGCATTGCTGCCCTGTTACATCTGGAAACCCAGGTTGGGGAAAAAAAGTCCAATTAGCTCCAACTGTCCTTACTATAGTGGTCCTGAATCAGTCCCTAGGGAGCCGTTGCATCAGATAACTGCATCCCAGTGACTGACTACATGCTTTACAACACCTGCCACAGATGGCAGCCACCAGCTAGGAGAGAGGGGTACCTATTCGCACAGAGGCAGAACTCGGCTAAAAGTGTCTCTCCCTACCTCAGAAAGGTGGCAATGGCTTGAAACAGAGCTGCTTGCTAGCAGATTCACCTCCCATGCAAAAGAATTTGCTCATGTAAATTCAAAAAAGAAGGAAAGAAGGAAGGGAGGAAAGAAAGAAAGAGAAGACCTTTTTTTGGTTCCCTTTTATTGCAAAGCACCCAGGCAAAGCCAGAACTTGTAACCCTCTCTTATTCCAGGTGTCAAAGCTTTCTGTGTGCAAAAAAAGCACCGTGAGAGAATGGCCGGATTCTCTGTTAGCAGGTGTTGGAAGCCTGCAGGGATCTGCAGGTTAATTAATCCTGATTTACCAGGACCGAGGAGGCTTATTAGCCTCCACCCTAAAAACAAGGAAGACAGGAGGAGCCCTCTAGGGGGAGGCAGGTCGTGTTTGCGGGGAGAGAAGCTGAGGCAGAGCCAGCTCTGGGGAAGAGGCTTTAGGTGGTGCTTATGAATTATTTTTTCATCCCTTTTCTCTCAATAAAAGCAACACTCAGAAGAAGTATACTTTTACACTTTAAAGCAAGCATCTAATTTGTCGATGGTTAGCGGGAGCTACTGTATCTGCCATGAAGAAGCCAGATGAAATCTCATGCTCCCACAGAGCTGGGCGATTGTTTTGGTGTTACTCACCTTTGCAGTCTCAGGCCCAAAATGAGGAATTTTTGAGGCCCGTAAGAGGGGTGGGGGCGATATTTCACTTCGGTCAGGGCTTGTGAGACCATACACTTGACTTGATGGCGTTTGTGTGCTTGCCTGCCTGTGTGTCATAGGTTATATGCTGCTTTCTAATCAAATCCAAAATGTGAGGGAAGGTATCTCTGGCCAAAACCCTGTTGACTGTGGGGGAGGGAAAGGGGAATGGAAACGCCACAGGAGGGGGATGGGCCCATTGTTTAGTATAGCTACAGTTTCCAGCATCTCTGCAATTGTTTATAGTTCAAACAACTGGCTGATGGCACCCACTTGCACCTCCTTGCTCAACAATGCCTCTATCTCTTCCTTCTCCCTCCTCCTCCTTGCCTTTGAGGTGTTGGCACCCTGACAAATCCAGCCCTGGCCTCCCCAGGGAGCAGGGCGAGGTTTTCCAGAGAGGGCTGAGCTGTGCATCCCAGCCTCCCAGCTCTTGCCCACAGCATCCTCTCACCTGCCACCAACACCATCGCAGGGGGTGTATGCCAAACCACAGCTTTGATGCCCAGACAAATATCAGTGGTGGGGAGGGGGGGGCAGAAACGCAACCCTCCTGGAGTGTGGAAATGCACTGTCTGGAAGAGGAGGAAAAGAGATGCTTGTAAAGCTTCTACTACAGGAAAGACCCAAGTGTGGAGGGAAGGGCACCCAAGGAGCACCCTGAAATGACAGTGAATGGGAATAGGCAGAAAATACAGAGGTTTGGTATGGGGGGAAGCAAGAAATAGGGAGTAATCAATTCCTCCAGGGAAGCCTTGGGAAAAAGGTCCAAAGGGTGGCAGACATAATAGTGATCCTTGTGAGGATCGCCCTTGCAGTGTGCTGGGCCTGTGAAAACTCTTCTCTTGTGCGTTGGACTCGGACTTCTCGTCCATGGCAAGTTCTCAAGGCAACCTCAGGTCAAAACAAACCCTTGATGATGATAACAATTGCCTTTGATAAAGCTTAAAATAGAAGAATAATACACAATTTTTCTCTTAGTGTGGTGGTGAGAGAAAGTTCTCCCCCCACACACAAAGAAACCACAGCTAACTCAGTTGGAGAAGCAAATGAAATAAGCTGTATTTATAAGCAGGAATGAAATGCAGTGACTATGTACACAATATACAGTATTTACAATATATACAGAAATATACAACAATGAACATAATACAGAAGACCTTTTCCCTTCCTCCAGCCAGGAGGGTTCCCCCGGCCCTGTACCCCCTCTCCCTCCCTAACTCCCTTTTTTCCCAAAAAGGGTTAGAGAGAGAGAAAAAGGCAATTAAGAAGGAAATTCTGTTAGCTCAAAGCGTGTGCAAGAATTAGTTTTCTTATCTGGTTAGCTTTGTTAATTCAAGGTCGACTCCGTCCCACAGCTGTTGCTTCAGCAAGAGAGAGAAACAGACAGGCCCACAGGAACAGAGAGAACAGACTGAGACTGAGACACAAACTGAACTAAACCATAAAGTTGCATTCTACCAATCTACCAATGAAATTAGTTTAGAATATCTGAATGTTTTCATTTTAATATCAAAACATTCAGCCAGAGTGTTCCAGCAACTGTCCCTTTCTTAAAGGCACAGCCTAAAATGGTCATACTTAGCAAAGGGAGGGAGGTGGGGGGAGAGGGGGGAAAGCATGACTGGTATTCCAGGGAGGACTGCTAGGCTCCAAGCTATCACTTGTCCTGATTCTCAAAGAATAAATCAAGAGAAAACTCGGGGTGTTTCATTTCAAATGATAAATGAGTATGAGCTTGTTCCCATTTCTGAGGGTTTACTGATATGTCCCTTTCCCTCCTCCAGCACCTACAACCAAGATCTGAAAACTACAAGAGCGATGAGGGTGAGCAATAATTCCCAAATTCCCCCTCCCACCACACACACACACCCCACTGAGAGCTGCTGCTTGCAGCGGATTCCATCTTGAGCCACCTAGTAGCGGTGGTGTGGGCAACTCCGGGCTACAGAGTTGCCTTCCCCAAAAGGCAAGAAGTTGAGACAGAAGTTTAATCATCACAAAAGGGACATTTAGAGGTTACTAGCCCTACCCTCCTGCAGTGAGCAGGGACATCTTCAACCAGATCAGGTTGCTCAGAGTTCCATTCAGCCTGATCTTGAATGTGGTCAGGCATGGGGCCTCTACCACTTCTCTGAGCAATCTGTTCCAGTATTTATCCACCCTCATTAAAAAAAATTTCTTCCTTATATCTAGTCTAAATCTCCCCTAAATCTACTCTGCTTAGTGGTCCATCCTTGCTTGGCCTGAATTGCACTTGAAAGCCCTTTCCGTTCCTGGTTGGGCTGCCCTGTTCCTAGAGGATCCTTTGGAGCATGAGCCAAATGCTGAGCATCTTGACAGAAGGCAGCAGATGGGTCCAAAGCCATGCAGCCCCCTTTCCCAAGAGCCAGCTTGTGTTGTTTTCCTTTACATCGGTTTCCTTTGCTCCAAAATGAAAGCACTCACATGTTGGAAATGCCTTGGATGAACAGAAAACCCACTCTCCTGTGGGACTTGTGTAGGGGCCTTCATGGAGATATGGGCAAAGAAATGAAAAGTGGGGGCAGAGCGGGGGGGTGGTTAGGGAGGGCAGTGGAAGGCTTATTGTCCACAGACTAGGGAAGGGGAGGTCTCTCTGGTGCCATATCCTTCCAGGCACTGCTGGGGAGAAAGAGAGGCAAACAGAAAGGAAGTTCAAGCAGCCCTAGGGTATTTCTTGGGGTGATAAAGAGCTGTGGAATGGACATCCCAGTCTGGAAGTAGCCATCCTGCATTACTAAGTTTTGAAACATGTGAAGCAAAATTAAATTGGTCAATCTGACTGCTATTCATTTTGTCATGTCAAATAATAGCTTGAGTAGTTATTTTTCTCTTGTGCTTTCTCAAAAGGGAAACCCAAATCTGGAATAAAAACCCCAAAACAAAACATAATTCATCCCTCCTAAAATCAGCATGTACCAAAAAAAAAAAAAAAAAAAGGCAGCTCTTTACTTTTGCTTTTTCAAGTTCTGTGTCTATGAAGCTTTAAACAAAGCAAATACTCATTTTGTATCACAAGATATTAAGATTCTCACAAAGTCACCACTTGCCAGAGTCGGGAATTAGTACAAGCACCAAATGTCACAGGGCTTACAGTAAAATCATGGAGATTCACAGTATTAATATATGTAGCTTTACCTTTCAGATTAGTTTCAACCTTCTGAAAGCCAAGGTTTCCTTCCATTTTAATTTTTTTTCTTTGCAGAACATAAACCAAAATATCAAAAAGCCAAGTGAGATTCTGGTCTAAAGAGCAAGGTACACAATATGTAGAGGCAAAAGTATGGCAAGAATGCTGTGATTGGACATATCAATCATTTCTATGGCAACAGAGAAGGATATAACAGTACCATAGAACTGAGCAGAGGAGACTGGGCAAAAAGAGATCATCATTTTACACTACTAGTATTGTCATTTACTCATTGTAGAGATGGATCACAAAATGCAGGAAACCATGTAGAAAAAATCTAAAATTATTATTTATAATTCCACATTTGCAGTTTACAGAGGCAAAAAATACATTGTATACAATGAGTGTTCTTCCAGGGAGTTTGTAAATCCAGATGATTATAAATAAAAGATATGTTGTGTGAGAGTGTGTTTGATACACTATACTGAGAGTGTGTGATTGCATGTACAGATGCTGTGACTGAACCTTAAATATCCAAAAAGCTTTTGCTTTTCTGTGCTTCTCAGGAAAATATTGTATTGTTTGACACAAAGAGTGATAATTTTCATAGTTTTATCATAAATGTACTTATCTTTTTTAAGTCACCACAGGCAGGATTTAGCTTTCCTAGACTGTAGTGCCTGGATGTGGGGAACAACCTAAACTCTCACAGCACCCAAGGACGACTGAGTCCATACAGTCAGTGGAGCCTAGCAAGCTGCTCTTCTCCTCCTTAAGGTAAACCCCAACATTTGGTCAGCCAAATTGCTCTCCAAACTTTACTGTCTATATGGTCTAGATCCTTACAGACTGTAGGAAAAGATTAGATACCTTGCTCCCATGCAGACACTTACTGCTTTAGATACCTGAGGCACAGTCCAGCTCCCTGCCCATTGGTGTTTAACACCATTTTAGACCTCTTTGAGTGGCTGTGACATCCTAGCAGGGCTGGTGGAGGACCTGTGGGAGACTACTGGAGCAGCAGCTCAAGACTAAGCAGGGTATGCAACATCAAATGGCACCAGAGCTGAAGTGAATGAATCAAGTCTTTCAGAAGGCAGCCACAAGCAAGTAATCGGGTGTGAAGCCAATGTAAGGAGTCCAGGGAGCAAGTTTGGATCAGCCGGGGATGGTCAGGAGGACACAGTTAGACTATAACATAGCTGAAGCAGGGATTAGGCACCAGAATCTGAGCTCTAATGCCCCCCTTGGCACAAGGGGTACAGGGTGCAAGTGTGAGGGTCCTGCAGCTGTTTGCTCAGGGCAACTAAACCCTCATACAGTGCATGCAGGACCCAAACATCCTAAAATCAGGGTACACTGAATCCTCACCTTTGATGTTTACAGTGGAGATATCTGTATCTGAGCCTGTTGCCCACGCTTCCTCTCTAATAGCTGGAAAGAAGCAGGTGCTGCCAGGAAGCTGTACCATCTGTTTTGAACATGTGCTATCGAAAGAGAGAAATTGCTCCCTGAAAATACCTATCTCTTTCCTCTGACCACAGAGGGAATCTCAGTGTAGATAGCTTTGGTGTAAAAGGGGTCCAAGTATTCTGCCTGATGTACCTTTTAGAAGATCCAGAACAAGCGCAGATGGCAGTAAGTATACACAGATGAAACCTCTCAATGTGGAGCTTTCCTATCCATTTGCCCGCATTATCTCTATTGTGATACTGAAGGAAATATTAATGTATATTTCTTAGATTAAACATTGATGATGTCATGAAAACTTTTACTGTTGGCTGAGTCCTTGAAGATTGTTCTGTTTCTTATGCGGAAGACAGAGAACCTATGTACTGCCCTACTGTTCCCCATGGATCCACCCGTGCTCCTCCTTAGCTGCATCTGTGCAGCCAGACCACGTTGAAATATTGTTACAGATTTCAAATATTTTTAACTTTAGAGCAGGGGCAGAGGGGAATGAACAACAAACTCTCATACAAACCAGGTGTGTATTGAGGCCCTTCCTTTGTCAGGTAACACAGGCCCTCTTCCACTGCCCAGGCAGCTTCCACACCTGACCTTCCAAGAAAGCAACACAGCCCCATATTCCTTTTCTCAAATAGGTGGTAATTAGTGCTGCACACAGCAGTAGCAGTAGCTTTGGTGATCCTAACACCTCCATAACAGAAATGGAAACAAAAGCATTAGCTCTCAGAAGGTTGTCTCTTCTCTCAAGAAAGATAGACATGACTGTTTTGAATTAAGGTTACAAAACAGCCTCCCACACCAGGCCAGAGATGGTGCTGAAAGTCTCCTGCACACCTACATGTCAACACACCACAGAATAGATCATAGAATAATACAGTTTTGAAGGGACTTGTGTGTGTGGCTTTCATCCATCTGGTCCATCCCTTCACTAGAAAAGGGCTGTCTCAGATGAAGTTGCTCAGAGCCTCTGGTAGCTGAGTTGTGAGCATCTCCAAGGAGAGGGATTCCAGAATCTCACCATGCAAACAACTCCCCTGTGAAGTTTTGTTTTCTTTTTATCTGATTGGGACTGCCTTTGTTGCAGCCTGCACCAGTTGCCTCCTGAGTTGAGCCTGTCCTTCACTGTAGCCTCTCATAGCATCCTTAGAACCAAACCGCTGAAACAGATCTCTGAAACAGATCTAAGTGGACAACATGGTGAGTGGAAAGCTGACTGAATCACTGACCTTAAAAATTTGTGATCAGGTACAAAGTCCCACTGGCAGCTGGTTGCTAGTGCCAGAGGGGTCAGTACTGGGGCCAGTTTAAGATCTTTGTTAGTGAGCATTGCTCTCCCCTTGTTAAGAGAGCCAGTCATCTCATCACAGAAAGCAGGCAGGGTGATCAGGCATGATTTGTCTTTGCTAAAGCCTCTCTGACTGTTCCCAGTCATCTGCCAGTTCTTCATGGGTCCAGTCCCAGCTTCCAGAAGGTATGCTTATAAACTTTCCAGGTTAGGCCAAAGAGTGTGCAGTTCTTTGGATCCTTCCTCACCCTTTGGATGTGACATTTTCCTTTTTCCAATCATTGAAGACCTCCCCCTATGACCACAGCCTTCCAAAGATGGCAGAAAGCCGTATCTGCCTTGAGACGTCTTCACTCTCAGATGCGTCTCATGACGTCCCAGGCACTTCTGTCCTGCCTGTCTGCAGGCTATGTATAATTTACAATATCAAACCACCATGTCCACCTACAATTAAATGTTACACAGCCAGAGCCAGGAAGTGCAATCTTCTAGTTGTGCTCTTCTAAAGAATCATTCATATCCTTGTAGTTCTGGATGGGATATTAAACAGAAAATCTTTCAGATGTCTGTATCACTGCTTTGCAACAAAAAGTGTCAGTGTCTGCAGAGACACAGAAGTCAATCTTTTCTTTCCTAAAGAGGCTTGCAACCACCATCTACCCTGTTCTTAGAAACTTTGCAGTCCTTAAAGCAAAAGTTGAATATTCCTGTTTCACAAACGTCTCCAAAACTAACACAATGTTCCCTGAAGTATCAGGAACTGCAAAGCAGTTCTGGAAGGTCTGATGGTTTTTCTTTCTTCACACATTCTGCTACTGCAAACAAGCTTCATGTATCCAATCCTGTTTCTTGCTCAGCTGCAAAGGGTGCGATGTCCCATGGCCAAACTGGCAGCAGACTTCCGCATCTGAGTGTTTTGCATGCCTCACGATTGATGGAGGGCAGCAGCTTTCCTACTCGTAAGATAGCTCAGACATGTCTCACAGTTACTGCAATGGGACATATAGGACCATCTCAGATGTAGATCTCTCCACTGAAGGTGCTAAGTCTTAGTTGATGTTGATATTTCCTGAAATGCATATTAAGAAGTGGCACAGATCACTAAAAGCATGTTCATAGCTCCTATACTGGTCCTCCAACTAAACTCTGAGTCACCAGAGTCCTAGTAGAACAACTAAATCTTTGGATGTATTAGAAGCAAACTCTAACTCTGCCCTGAAAGTGCCTAACCATCCACACCGAAACCAAAATGTTAGCTTGATGGCCTTAGATGATTTTGAAGACAAGGATGATTTCTCAGGAACTGACAATTCATAAAAAGGTTTTGAGTGTGATATGGCAATTGTCAGAATGTGTCCACTAGATACTAGAAATTATCTCTTTCACTGGTTTGTGCATGGTGAATTACAGTTAGAAAATAAGTAAGACTCTTTGTGTGAGGCTATAGCTCCACAGGCTTACAGACAGCACAGGATGGGATCTGGTAAGGAATCCAACCCCTTGCTCTCAACAAACGTTCAGAAGCTGAATGCAGGGATTAGCCTAGATACTCCCTACAATATTGCATCAACATCATGTTTACATAGTTACTCCCAGTCCCAGAACAAACAGTAAGGAAATAGTGAATCAGACCACAGAGGCTTCCAGAAACCTGAGCAGACAGACTGACTGAGGTGCTTGTGCAATGAATAGAATCACTGTCACATCTCTGAAGCCACATTTACTCTGGAGTAATTTAATCAATGTTTCATGAAGCACCTGTAAAAGTTTCAACACGAGGACTTTTATCATTCTGATAGAGGCTTGAAGTTGAAAAAAATATTCAATCATCTGCACGAACAGTACATTCAAGAAGGGTTTTTCGCTTCAGGACAGATAATTCCATGATTAACTGAAACCTGTGCTTTCTTAGCTGAGTCACATCTCTAATTCATCTCCATGTCTAATTCATTGTAGGTCAAATTTTGTTATCCTGTTTTGGATTAGCTGTTAGAAATAAGGAGGATTTCCCCAAAGTATTGATGAAAGAACCAGAACTGACTACACTAGACAATGAAGTATTTCCATTCCATTAACAAGTATTTTGAGGTGAATGTAAATTCCTTCAAGTTGTAATATGCAAAAAGGTAAAAGAATATGTAAAATTATTTAAAACAAAACCAGAAAGGCTTTTAATTCTATGAAATTACTTAAGTTATCCCTGATTTTACTTCATGGCTTTTAATGGACTACCATCATAGGACTATAATCTGTGCAACCTCAACTTTTTATTTACATATTTATTCTCTAGTGGATCAAACATAGCAGATTCAGCAGCTCCTGTCCTGCCACCAGAGTTAAGTGTAGAGAAAGCAAGAACAGCTGTAATCTGCACCTTTCAGGTATTAAACACTGCCTCTAAAATAAAAAAAGAATACAGCAAACAAACAAAACGAACCTCCCTTTATCTCTATTCCGAGATAAATCTATCTGTGAAGGTAACACACTTAATGAGAGAGGAAAAGGTGCCAGTAGACAGGTGTGACCTAGCTTTCGTTAGCCATGTCTTTATCTAACTGGGTGGAGGCACAAAAGAAACAAGATCTTTCCATTCAGCTGTGTCATTATGGGGTGAGGCACCCGGGCTTCGGTGCACTGAAACTCTGACAGTGGGTACAGTCATGCTCTTCCACTAGCTTCAGTTGCTACATCTCTTTCCCAGCTTCCCAAATGTCTCCACTTTCCCCAGTTTTCTTCATCAATGGAAACTGGTTATGTGTCCAGAAAAACATGTCACTCTGTATCCTTTCAGCATACCAGCACATCTATGGTATCACTGTTTACCACTCACATCTTTCCTCTTATCCTATTTGGTCATCTGATGGTTCGGGCAAATTGATTCAACAGATGAGATGCAGCTCTCAGATATGCAGCTCTCACTGTTCCCACTGGCTCCAGAAGAATTTGTACATGCAATACTCAATGAATATTTTCTCAAAGGAATTTAACAAGACAGCTTGTCAAGTAATACATATGCAACTCCAGCTGTGATACAACCATTAATCGTTTCAGAAAGAGTTTAAAGTTCTTTTCAAAGAGTAAATAAAACATATAGGTGCACAGCAAATAAATGTAATTTACTGCAGCTTCTGAGATAACATAATGGTTTGTCTCTTGGCAATTAGAAGCCATTCTGCAAATAATTCACAAATTTAGCATGAATTACCTGCAGAAAAGTCAAAAAAAGAACAGCAGTGTGCAAGTCACCAGTTGTCAGGAAGGAAGCTGCAGTCCTGCAGTTGTGAAGCATGTTGTTTAGCGCTCAACACAAGCTGAGGGTCAAATCCAATAGCTTGCAGATATCCAAATATTTTGCAAACATCACATAAAATATTTTAAAAACCTCACCAAAACATAGTTTGAATATTGTTCCAAAGTATTTGGGCAATACTTTTAAATGTATCTATTCAAAGATAACTGGGAGTTGTCAACATTCCACTAGCTCAAATGGGCCAGCTCCAGCATAAGTATTATTTTTATGTCTATACCAAGAGAATACAAAAATTATAACACTTAATATGTTTAGCAAAGCAATGCTGTAGCTGGAAGCAGCACAAAAGGGCTCTGCTCTGCTATCTGGGGATTGAAGTTGGCAAAGACATTTCACTAGCCTGGTTTTCTGACAGAGTCACAGAGCAGAAGCAAAAGAGGCACTTACTGCATTGAGGTATCCCCCTCCTTACAGAGTACTTTGTGGTGTCAGGGTGAGCCTTCACATAAAGGGATATCCACCAGCTCCCTGGGTGAGTGCTGGAGTGCTGAGGAGGCTCTACAGTTTGATAGAGACCTACCTCTTAAAATAAAACCTGACTGGTGGGTTAGTACAAACAGTTTGAGACAGCTTTTGGCATTGTCCATGGTATGTAGCCAGGCTTAGCCTGCACCTTTGAGGGTTTCTAGTCACTTACCTCTTCTTACAGACCCCTTAGTGCAGCTTGTGTGCTCTAAATGCGGTTTTATGAATCGCTCCCTGAAGGTTTTCGGATAACACTGAAGGGTCGCAGTAACAAAAATAGGGATTATATGGCTTACTCTCATGCCTTACCCTCATCAGCACAGAAGAGCAGAGCTGAGACCCACCACAAACCAAGAAACAGGGCAGGGGACTCAGGACATAGTTTGTCACCCATGCTTGTGTCTCAGCTGCCTACTGCAGCAGGAGCCTGGACTGACTTTAATGACACTTACATATAGCCCTGTATGAGACATGGGCTGATTCCAAGCTCTGCAACATTGCCTTTCATTTGCCTCTCCTTCAAAATCTTTCCCCACAGCTGATAGATAAGTACTTCTGCAAGGCCTCTGACATGGTCTCCCACAACATCCTAGTCGCCAAGTTGGAGAGGTATGGATTTGATGGGTGGACTGTTCAATGGATAAGGAATTCGCTGGATGGTTGCATCCAGAGGGTAGTGCTCAACGGCTTGAAGTCCAGATGGAGAGCAGTGAAAAGTGGTGTCCCTCAGGAGTCTGTACTGGGACCTGTACTGTTTAATATTTTTAATCAATGATACGTACAGTGAGATTGAATGCACCATCAGCAAGTTTGCAGATGACACCAAGTTGAGTGGTGCTGTAGATATGCCAGAGCGATGGGATGCCATCCAGAGGGACCTGGACAAGCTGGAGAGGTGGGCCCAGGTGAATCTCATGAGGCTCAACAAGAGCAAGTGCAGGGTTCCACACCTGGGCTGGACCAATCCTCATTATCAATACAGACTGGGGGATGAGGTGATAGAAAGCAGCCCTGTAGAGAAGGACTTGGGGCTTCCGATGGATGAGAAGCTGGATGTGAGCAGACAGGGTGCACTTGCAGCCCAGAAGGCAAATCACATCCTGGGCTGCATCAAAAGATGCGTTGCCAGCAGATCCAGAGAGGTGATTCTGCCACTTGACTGCTCTGGTGAGACCTCACCTGGAGTACTGCATCCAAGTCTGGAACTCTCAATACAGGAAGGACACAGAGCTGATGGAACGGGTCCAGAAGAGGGCCATGAAAATGATCAGGGGTTGGAGCATCTCTGCTATGAGAACAGGCTGAGGGAGCTGGGGTTGTTCAGCCTGGAAAAGAGGAGGCTCCGGAGAGACCTACTAGCAGCCTTCCAGTATCTGAAGGAGGCCTACAGAAAGGATGGGGAGAGACTGTTTACAAAGGCCTGTGGTGATTGGATGAGGAGAAATGGCTTCAAACTAAAGAAGAGGAGATACGGATTGGATGTTAGGAGGAAGCTCTTTACTGTGAGGGTGGTGGAACACTGGACCAGGTTGCCCAGGGAGGTGGTTGAAGCCCCATCCAAAGTGAGACTCGACAGGGCTCTGGGAAACCATATGTAGCGGGAGTTGGACTAGATGACTTTCAGAGGTTGCTTCCAACCCAGATCATTCTATGATTCTTTAATTGTTACTGGTAATGGGACCTGTGCAGTAAGTCAAAAATGAACATTCTGCTGGCACTTAGGAGGGATTTTCAATAATCTGGAATACAGGTTGAATTTTCTATGTATAAGTACTGGATACTACAACATGGTTAATGACAAAGGTATCTCCCATGATGAAATAGGAAAGTTTGCTCCAGAGCCATTATTGAGAGGTGAGGAGAGCTAAAGCTCTGGCAGGGAGAAGGACAATTACAGCTCCTTCTCTGATCTTACAGGTCTAACCAAGCACCACTCAGGTGTCAGCTCATTTTTTTATGCTTTTCCAGTCAGATTTAAGTCAAATCTCCGTTAGTCCAACCCAGCATTAGAGGTCAGAGGTGATGATACAAGAGATGCTACAGAGAGGTACAAGAGACCTTACAAAGAGGCACTGCAGGCACCTTCAGGAAAAACACAGCCCCAAGCGAAGTGTTTCAGAAACTCCTGGTGATCTTTTTTCTGATACAGATGATGCCATAACAAAGAAGGTGGATGTCACAGCAAATGCCAAGGACAGCCTTACCCAAACTATCAATGCAACATACCCTCTGGTGAGAAACCAGTGGAATAAAATGCAGAAAAATCGCCATATTTTGCAGCCCTCCCAGATTCATCAATCCACTGTTAGGAATAGTGAATGATCTTTTTCCCATTTGATGGAAGACTTCAGGCCAGCCTCTATCTAGAGGGAGATGAGTTTTTCAGCTGAACAGATGTGGCATGAATTTGTACATTCATTTCACTCCCTCCCTAGGGCTCTGCATCCTCCTTTCTCACTGGTCTTTCCCACAAGATATGCTGATCCATCAACTTCTCCACTACCTGTGTTCAAATAGCTTTCCATCAGTCCTCATGTTTCCTTTACAACAGTCACACTTACCTCATCCTCCTCTGCTACAAACAACTCTTTCATGGCTCTGCCATGACAGGGCAAGAGCCCCCAGCCCCAAAAATGGCCTGGCATGGCCCAAAGCTTACTCTCTGGACATGCTGCTTGTCTAGTGGCACAGAGGAAGCTGGAGTATGACATGATAAAACCTGTTTGCCAGAGTTGCCAAAGGTAAGTCTGTTCTGCTTCCTTGTTTGCAGCACCTTGACAAGGTCAGGTCGATGAATCTGGCAATGAATGACTAAGTCAGGGCTGCTACATGAGTCAGCAGCACAGCCTGGCAGGGTTCAGGAATGCTGATTGCTGCATCTTGCAGCCACCACTAGATCGTACTTTCCCTGTGGTTGCCCTAGCAAAGCTCTCATGGGTGAATACAGCACAGAAATATCTTCCCTAATGAGGATTTCCCACTGCAATTCTTGGCAAAGCTGAATTGCTGCAGCTTTATGAGCCTCCGTTCACATCTTCTCTAATTCCTCTTTTGAAACCCCATTATCTCCATCTGTGTTCCCTCTTGCATCAATCAGCCATTTTTACTTGATGGGCTGTCTTTCTGTTTGTTTAGTTTCTTGCAAACTCTGATAGGATTTCACCAACTGAATTTTGTAAGCTGCTTCATTACTTGTATCTTGTGTGCAAACAAATGCAGTCTGTGTAAGAAGAAAAACCACAAATCAGCACAATTCTTTTTTCCTAAGAAAGCAGAGAAGTTCTGCGTTCTACCCACAGCAGTGCAGCTTCATTGCTAAAAGCAGTGTTAACTAACAAAGATGGCAGTTCTGCATCAAAATGATTCAGAAACATTGCCTGGAATATCTTTTTCCAGCCCCAGAACTGATTATTTTGTAGTTTCCATTCTATTGCATTCAAGGGCGGAAAGCCACACTCAGCCTGATGCTGAAGAGTGAACAAATGTAAGCCAAGTAGGGCTGCAAGGGCCTCCATGTCCTCTCCAGAGGTGATCAAGCCCCAGTGACATCTTGCAGAAGGACAGCAGATAATAATTTTGCCTTTATAAGTCATGTGGTATGAGCAACAGATGGATGAAGGAGTAGGTACAGGCAGACAACTTCATAAATGAGGAACACCCATGACCATTCTCAATCAGTAAGGACAGCTGAGATCAAGTAGCCCACACCCATTATATTCAACCCTCCTAACATCTAAAGCAGAGTATCTCCTGGGAAGCAGATCTCAACTACCTTAGCTCCTAAACCCCTTGGAAGATCATTAATCATCCTGGGCCAAACCCTTGGGCCAGGCACCATTTAACGAATGAGCAGAGTTGATGACCAGGGGCCAATGGCTGGAGTGTCCTTGTCGCCTCCTAATTAATTAATACAGGTGGAGGGGGCAATTCCACAAAACACCAGCCTCAATTGTGCATTGGACTAGGATGTTACTCTGTACAGGGTAACACCTCCTCTGCACCAGCTCAGTTGCTTACAGCATTTTGGGACCTAAATTAGATCATTTCACTGACCAGTGCTGATCACAATAAGCTTATGTGATGGCACACTTGTGTAGCAGTTTGGGCTGGGTGCCCTCTGCTACGGGGGTGCTTCCTGTGTCCAGAAGTCCAGTCCAGTGGGCAGACACAGGAAACCAGGTATTTCTTACCATAATTTTCTGCACCACTATAAGATCTCAGCACGGGGTCTGGCACTTTCTCTTTCTTCCCTCGCCGGCACCTGGTAACTGGGGGAGATGTCTCCCGGCCTTGGGCCTGGCTAGGCCCAAGGCCAGGGGATGGGCAGTCTCAGGCCTGGCCAGCTGAGACTAGCCTAGCAGTGGGGGGCGGGAGAAGGAGCCCTCAGGTGGGGATGGGATGTTTCTGGGTCTGCTTTGGGGTTTCTTTTGTCACTGCTTCTGGCTCTCTGTACACACTCACCGCTTTCCATTTAAACTTTCCACCACTTTTGCAATCCGTTTGTCTGAGTCGTTATTTCTGACCGTGGTGGGGAGGGGGCTGCCTCAACCCATTACAACTTGAGAGAGCAGTGAGCATTATTCAGTGACCTGAAGTGTGGTGGTGCAGGTGAGGGCTGAAGTGGAGGAAAACATTTCATGGTGTCAGCCAAATGCGCTGTTGTTAATGAATTACTGCCTGTTTTTAGACCTTGCAGGATTTGGTCTATTAATCTAGTAAATTACATATTTGTTTATTTATGAGAGAGGCTGACATCTAGAATAAAAGAAAAACTATGATGTGATCACTTTTGAATTAATTTTGTCTGGTGACATGACTTTTCTGAAATGCTTTTGTCACCAGACATTACATTGTAAAAATATTCTTGATCTTTTCAGATAAGTTGGAAGTTCTGACTTTTGATCCTGGCAACTTTAAACCCCCTTGACAAAGAAGACGCTTCTTTTCTTTTTCTTTTCCAGCAAAACAGTCTGATCAGAAAAGCTCCATCCCAGAATCTTTTAGCCAGATTTGATCATGAACCACAGAAATGTATTTCTTCCAAAACGAAACCTGATTTTTTTGGGGGAAAAAAAAAAAAAAAGGAGGGTTTATTCCATGTTTTAATAGTAAATGTTATTTATGATAACCAGCAGAAAAAATAATGTCATCTATTGGTCACAGGAGGTCACTCAGTGCTGCTACTAATTGTCATACCTTTTGGGAAGAAATAACAAGTTAAGACTGAGGTTGAAATCCCAGACAAAAACACTCTCTTTGAAGATGGCTCTGTAACAGTATTGCCACTGCACCCCTTTGATTACACCTTCACATTGTAACCTCATGATCATTTGATTCCTTCAGAACAGCTTAACTAATGCATTTTTCTGTATGCCACATGAGTTTTGATCTGGCAGTGAATTATTGGAGAAGAAATCTTGCCTTTGCCCCTTATATACATAGCAGCATAGCCAGTTCTGAGAACATCCTTTCTCTCCAGCTAATGCAGAGTATCAAGATTCTCACACCTGAACAAACTGAAGATGTCAGTCAAAAGACATCTACAGGCTTATCTAACAGAAGCTGGATTCTAATCATGTCCCAGTATGGATTCAGAACAAGACATAGGATACAAATAGATCAGAGTTTAAGTCAGCATAACTTAAAAAGCCCCAGCTAGCAGCATTCTTCTTGCAGCTGAGGAGTCTGTTACTCAGCAGCCTTATGTTGATACAGCCTTGAAGTCTGTCATATGATATAGTACAGCATGGGAACAGTGTCGGTCTGTTCACAAGAGTCATGGTCTGGCCACCCTAGGGTAGATAAATCAGTTTCCATCAGTGTCTTTTGAGTAGGCATCCATCCCCCTCCTCTGTAAGTCTGTGCTGATGCTGTTAGCAATGAGATACTCTTTTTCTAGCTTAAGGAAGCAGCAAGAGTTGCACCAAAATACTGGAAGCTGTTTCCTTGTGAGACACCTTAACTGATGTATTGCCATAAACCCACATTTCTTTCATTTGATACTTCTGATAAATTTTTTGCTTTCTCTCAAAAACCAGCTCCTTCACAGCTTCACCCAGCTCCCTATGTGGATGCTACCAAATTGGATTTGGATGTCAGCAGCACATGTACATAAAATAATTCTAACTCTCTACAACAATATCTTTGCCATCAGCTTATTCCCAAGTCTTAAGAAGAGCAGATGGAAATAGTTACAAGTCCTACAATAGGAAGACACTATGCTATTGCATAAAGACAATTCCAGGGACTTTCCTGTAGACTTTGGCTGAAGTTATCAAATCACAAGTGACACACTGGGTCAGCTGTTTGCAAGAGCTCCTGGAGCTTCTGACAGATGCCAAGCTCTTACTTGCTACCACCCCACACCACTTCCAGAATACTTCCTTCATATTCTGACAGATGATCACTTGTTCCTCATTATACAAGTTTTTGTCAACTCTTGTCTAGAGTAAAGCAATACCATATTGTGGTGGGTTGAAGTTTCCCCCAGCATTAACTTTTAGCCAGACCAACTCAGTCAGAAGCATATGAAGCTGTATTTACAAGCATAAACTGCACTCTACAATGGAATGCAATGAATATGTACAAAATATACAGTATTTACAATATTATACAGATATTTACAATCGGAAAACTACACAAAAATCCCCTGGTCAAAAGACCCAAGAAGTCGTTCCACTGCCTCCCCAAACCTCCCTGTCCCAGAGAGAGAAAGGAGTTGAGAGAAAGCAGTGGGTTGGACTTATCCAAGGCCAGCCAGAAGCACGTTATCTCTTTCCTGATCAAAGCAGAACAGCTGAGATCAGAAGAGAAAAGGAATGGGAAAAGGGAAATGTGAAGAATTTATATGGTACAGCTCCTCTTATCCCAGACATTTATCCAATGAATTTGTTTAGAATAGTATTTTGTTTTCCTTTTAACACTCAATAGTGATTTATTTATATTTTTCTACTTTTCTGTTCAAAATCTGCAGTTAAATTTTAAAGGCATAGCCTAAAACCACCACACATATATATGAGCAACAACCCATGAGTCCTTAGGAAATTACAGCAACTACCAAAGTCTGTGATGCTGTCTCATCAGCATGGACTAGGACAACTACCCTCTTGTAGTGTTTTCATACAACATTGAGTCCAGCCCAAGTTTCT
Organism: Picus viridis; assembly: GCA_033816785.1. NCBI lineage: Eukaryota > Metazoa > Chordata > Aves > Piciformes > Picidae > Picus > Picus viridis. The sequence continues at coordinate 44,023,757 of CM066566.1, read as the reverse complement.
GGTGTCTAATGCACTTAGTAGTCTGGGTCCCAAATTCACTTAAAGTTTCTGTGTGAAGACTGCAACAAGCTTTGCTCCTCATTTGAAAGAGAACTTCCCATAATGGCAAACTTAGTCTTACAGGGAATGAACTCCCTCAGAAATTGAACAGTACAAGCCTGCATCTTTTGTGCCAAGTGCAAGACCTCTGCTTCAATCTCACTTTTTCTAATGTATACAAATAGCAGCATGTGTATTTTAAACAAAACTTTTTGCCATAACAAAGCAATGCACTGCATGTGTAACTTTCACCTTGGGGAAGGGGCAGGAGAGAAAGCATATTACTCATGGTACAATTGTCATGTTGTTCAGCATGTAACTGGAAAGCCCATAACAACCAAGTAGAGAGCCAAACCAAACACACTAGAGAGCAGGTTCCCATGCAGCCTGAGCTTTGCTGTTTATAAGAGCCTAGATTTTGTTGTTTATAACCATTTGCTGTTATCACATTGTCTCTCATGAGCTTGGTATGAGAATACTTAAAGGTCAAACAATTATTTTGGTAAGCAAAGTAGGTCTTCTTATCCCTTATCTGATGTAGGTAAATGCACAGCAGCCCTATCCACACGGAATGCGAACCTTAGCAGCAGCTGGTGTTGTTCCAAGCAGAGCTCAGGCAATCACAAGTCAGCAGACCTCCAACATCCAGCAGTTTCTCTGATCCATATTCAAATACTTGTCATGTTAAAATACGGTGTCAAAGCTTTTGTCACATGTGCTCCTGCGTACGTCAATGTAGCTGTGAACAAAAGGCACAAGCAAAGGTAAATACTTACCATCTGAAAATTGTTTGCTGCAGGAAGGAGAACCAATTCAGGCATATTAAAATGGGTTTAGATCATTATCTAAAAAGGAACTACCCTTTTCCCTATCTAAACCCCTAGGTATCTGGCCCAGTCCTATGAACACTCCCAAAATACATCTTCATATTATCCCTACTATTTAAGGAAAATTAATCATAGAGTTATGAGGACCTCATGTTTGCTATATTAATTTCTTGTACTCAGAACTGTAGTATCATTCTATAGGCGGGTGGACTTTAAGTATGTAGAAAAGGAATACATGTCAGCATAATTTTTTATCAAAGAAAAAAGAATACTTCCTGCTCCAATTATTGGATAGTATAGTCTCCAACACATGCTTTATTTTGTATTTTTCCTCCACATTCTCAAAAGACAAGTTTAGACTGAAGCTGTGAGTGTAGCTGTTCTTAGGATGGGGATACCTCCATAATAGTTACTTTAATCAGCCAGCTTTTATATTTTTTGTATATATATATGGGACAAATAGAGCCAAAAACCACATAAATCTTTGTATTTCAAGAATTCCAAAGGCTTGAGCGAGGAAAATCGCAGTCAAGTGTTATTTGTTTCAAATAATCTTTGAACTATGACCACCATGCAGAAAAATATATCTCATAATATGAAAGGCCGATAGGTGCATGCAGAAAAGCAGCAGAAATGGCTTTTCCCAGGGTATTTCTGTCCACAAATTGTTACGCACTCAGCTGCACAAGCTGTGCTTTGCCACATAATACAATTATTTGACAGACAGTAAACATTATCTAATCACGAAAGCTTTCTTAGTAAAGCTTGAATTCTGTTGATAAAGGAGGATGGCTGGGAAATGCCATTATGTGTCAGGCTCAAGTTTGTCACGGAATCATAGAATTGTCAGGATTGGAAGGGACCTCAAGTATTATCTAGTTCCAATCCCCCTGCCATGGACAGGGACACCCTCCACTAGATCAGGCTGCCCAGAGCCACATCCAGCCTGGCATTAACTTCCAGGGATGGGGCTTCTACCACCTCCCTGGGCAACCTGTTCCAGTGTCTCACCACCGTTACAGTGAAGAACTTCTTCCTAACAGCTAATCTAAATTTCCACTCCTCTAGCTTGGATCCATTCCACCTGGTCCTATCATTACCTGATACCCTAAATAGTCCCTCCCCAGCTTTCTTGTAGGCCCCTTTCAGATAGTGTAGGGCCACAATAAGGTCTCCTCGAAGCCTTCTCTTCTCTAAACTGAACAACCCCAGCTCTTGTTAGTCTTACACCACCATCACTAGCCAGGGACAGTCTTTTCTGGCACAGCAGGGGTTACCAGGCTTCTTCACTACTTCACACAGACTAGGATAACAATTACTTTAGATTTAACCATACATCTCTTATTTCCCAACCTTTTATCAAAGGGCTGAGGATTTTTAGCATGCACTAATAGTTAACAAATTGGGCTTTGGGAGACTGAAAAAGCTTTGTCATATGCAAGCTCAAATAATCTTCCTTTCTTTCTAACTAGCAGACAGTGCACACTAACTCTTCTGTCATTAATGTGTTCAGTCATCCCTTATTTGATGTTCTTCCCAATACCTTTGATTTCTCCCTGAAGGTGATAATCCACTCTTTAAGAGTCCTGTCTTATTGCATTCATTTTTGCATGAGCAAAAAAAAGGCAGAATCCATCAATCAAGCCTGTGCAGAGCAACACTAAGGACAGTAACTCTCCATTAAATTTCATTTTCAAAGTAGAGTTTGGCCCAAAGAAAGCTAGCATTTCAATAAGAATTAACCACAGCATTTAAAAAAAAAAAAAAAAGTCTTTTTATGTAGTTCTAAGACTACATTAAATTGCAGCAGATGTATCTTTGGGTTTTGCCTGGTAAAATATGACGTTACTCTGGCCATCGCTTGCACTCTTTTAACCCGGCTAAGGAGATGATGTACAAGGAATAACTCTACAAAAACTGTGCCAGTGGCTTCTGCTGTGGTTTACTGTGATGTTTCAGGGCAGCCCACCATTTATAGGAGTTGCTCAGGAGAACCTTTACTGGAGGTTCTTGGTTACTCCCAGCCAGGCTTCAGCAACCTGTGGAAAAGCAGCTTCCTGTCGATATGCTTTTGAGAATTGCTAACAAAGGATGGCAGATGAAGGAAGCCCCATGATGGAATTCAAAAAGAGGGCATGGGGAGAGAAGTAATTTGAATGGCATAGAGGGACTAATGATTTCAGAGATGGAAGATTCCTTAAGAAAAAGAGACATGGGTATCTCCCTTTACCATGGCCTCTAACTAAAACTAAAGAACTGTTATGAGAATGAGCCAAAGATCAGAGAGGAAAAAAATCGCTCCTGTGGAACTGCTGAGCCTCACCTGCAAGAGGCTTCATGGTATCTTAATCGTTCTGCTGTTGGAATACAGCACTCCTGGCCAGTCTCTGCCTGCTGCTCCTTCCCACACAGGAAGAGAACAAGGGGATGCTGATGCGTCACTCCAGGTCTTGTTCCAGTAGAAAGTCAGATTATGACTGGACATCCTTCCTTTGCGTTTCACACTGGTAAATACTAGCTGTATGGAAAACATCATCTGAGTGTTAGGTACAAAATGAATGTTGCCTAGGCAGTAATACCACAGTAAGATTGACTCTATGTATTATGTATTTTCACTTGGTGATTCTATGTGTTTTGTGTTTTCACTTGGTAAAGCTACAATTCTACACAGATTGTGGCCATAACCTGCCTTTAGCATGCAGCCTCTGAAAAGAAGATGTTCTGTACTTCTTGAAATGCTTGTGCATAGATCGATACAATACTTAGTGCAGTTTATACAGAGGTTTATTAACTACTTGAATCCTTAAATGCTATGAGTGATAAATTAGTTTCATGGTAACTTCTGCAAACTAAGTGTTTGAAATGTGTTTTGTAGTTAAGAAATACAAAAATGATGGGGGGGAAGGCATGCCGTAATATTATCCAAAATCATTCATATAGATCACTTGGCTGTGATGGCAAATTAAATCATGCTGTCTTCCAAGATTCACTCATGGTTAAAATGGTGTATCTTCCAAAACAAAAGCTTTGTGCATTCCCAACAATATGTTAGCATCTCTTTCAATTAAGAAAACAATTAAAAAGGTCTCTGGGGCCCCTAAGACTTCAAATATGGAAAATACTTCAGATTCTAACGTTGTTACACAGCTGAAAGGGGAATAATCCACTGTCTTCTTGATTATTTTCAAGATAGCAGCAAAAACACAATATCAATATTTGAAAATGCAAAAAATATGCTAAAACTGGACATTTGTTTTTAAAAAATACACCATAGTTTCTGAGTTTTAATTTGGAGGTTATGCTCTCCAATAATAGGAAACTCTAATGGATAATTACCCATCTTACTGCATAACATAAAAGAGCTTAATAGATAAGATATTATTTCATCTGAAAGTTCTGTAGCTGAAATTTTTCAACTGATCTTAGTCATCTGTCAAAAACATTTAAGAATTACAGGAGAGATTTTATTTTGTCATATTGGAGTGCACTGAAAGAGTGCAGTTCACAGAAAGAGTGATTGGCCATTGGAATGGGCTGGCCAGGGAGGTGGTGGAGTCACCATCACTGGAAGTGTTTAAGAAGAGACTGTATGAGGCACTTTGTGCCATGGTTTAGTTGATAAGATGGAGTTGGGTGATAGGTTAGACTTGATGATCTCGAAGGTCTTTTCCAACCTGGCTAATTCTGTATTCTGTATTCTGAAACCATGAAACATATTCACAAGATACTGGCTTCTATACCTTAAAAGTGAAAAAATCTTGAAGTGTTGACTAAGTTTTCTTTTTTATACAACATGTTTGAAAAAAAAAGTACCTTTTATACAATGGGTTAGAATTTCCTATTTGCAATTTTAATCTTGTTGAAGTTGACAAATATGAGGATGATAAAGAGGAATGATTGTGATCTGTGACGACTTGTCTTGCACTGTATCCTAGAAGTTTTCTCTAATCAGTTCTAAAAGTTTCACAACTTTAAAAGTTTCAAATTAAGAATCAAATTATTTTGTATAGTTGGACATTTACAGCATTTCTTTTTTCATGGAAAGGTAAATTATGACAAGTAATGAGAGAAATTGTTTGGTCCTAAGCATTGTATGGCAAAGCAGAAAAAAAAAAAACTAATCAGTGGTACATGTTTGCTCTTAAATATCTACCTACGTGTTTTTATTTTGGCAAACGCCATTCAATTGTTTTCTCAGAAGGAAAAAGCTAACTTTTGGAGAAACATTAAGCATTGCTGCAGGTTTGAAATATGCCGCGAGGCTGAACCTCTGTTGCTTGCATGAGAAATACTGTACACTGAGAAATTCTGAAGAATTAAGTTTTGTCTATTAGTATTCCTGTGGTTCTGTCTTCTGTGATGGAAAGACGGTCACACTACCCACTGGCTGCAGTTGCACTGAGGCTGCCAGAACAAAGCAGCTGTTTGTAGAAGTTGCCTTGGTTTAGATTTTAACATTCAGCAGTAATGTAATTCAAAAATAAAATGCAAAACCCATCCCCATATGGGAGGCTCCAGGTGTAGTCCTGCTTAGTAACTAAGCAACCACATCCTGCATCTCTAACTCATATGTGATGAACTTAACAGAGGAATTTTATTTTTTTTTTTTAATACATTTTACCTTGAATCACCTGTAGAGCCACAGCTCATGTCTGAAATGTGCTTGTAACAGAATTGTGAATTAATTACTTCAGTGAATAATTGCAGGTCTGCAGATCATCTTGTTTATGAATTTTATAATCCAGATTGACATTTTCAACCAGGAACGCATCTTCTGCAGTAAATCAAGTGACATTAATTTATGCCCCATACATCTTTTGATCTATATTGATACAGTTTTCTAAATTAACAAGTAGAGTGTGAGTGCTAATTGTTCCACTGACTGTAACATTGCCAAGGATTTTTTGGCTTTATCCACAAGGAATGTACTACTAAAGGCCAACCGCATCCTGGCCTGCATTAGGAATAGTGTGGCCAGCAGGAGCAGGGAGGTCATTGTGCCCCTGGACTCTGCTTTGGTTAGGCCGCACCTTGAGTACTGTGTCCAGTTCTGGGCCCCTCAGTTTAAGAAGGACAACGAGACACTTGAACGTGTCCAGAGAAGGGCAACGAGGCTGGTGAGAGGCCTTGAGCACAAGCCCTATGAGGAGAGGCTGAGGGAGCTGGGGTTGCTTAGCCTGGAAAAGAGGAGGCTCAGGGGCGACCTCATTGCTCTCTACAACTACCTGAAAGGTGGTTGTAGCCAGGAAGGTGTTGGCCTCTTCTCCCTAGCAACCTGCACCAGAACAAGGGGACACAGTCTCAAGGCTCGAGGTGAGGAGAAAGTTCTTCACCGAGAGAGTGATTCGTCATTGGAATGGGCTGCCCGGGGAGGTGGTTGAGACACTGTCCCTGGAGGCGTTCAAGAGGGGACTGGATGTGGCACTTGGTGCCATGGTCTAGTCATGAGGTTTGTGGTTACAGGTTGGACTTGGTCATCTTCGAGGTCTCTTCCAACCTTGGTGATACTGTGATACTGTGATACTATTTCATCCGAATAGTTATTCAAAACCAAGTTGATAGAAAATTCTGAACTGCCTTTTGGTGACCCATCGTCTGAATTAAATGTTTGCTTCCCATGGGCAAGTCACATGGGAATTCTCACAGACAAGTATGCTAGCAAAGCTAGCCTGATCACATATTCGTAGAAAATAAATATGAAAGAATTACAACCACAGTTAAATAGGAGTTCCCTTTTAAATGCAAATGAGTATTTAGCCTACACAGTCAGTCAGTTCTAGTTTTTGCTCATGCAAAACTGCAACAGTATCGACCTTACGGCCAGTCCCATGTTACAAATAGCACACAGCTGAAAAAAAAAGAAGTTTGCAATTCTGTAACTGTTCATTTAACAGCAAGGAATGTATTCATAAGTGTCAAGAAGGACAGAGTGTAGCTCAAGATCAGGATCAGAAATCAGAATATTGACTGTTCCAGAGACCCACCAGGGCTGCTCATACTCCAAACCCCACAAAGGTCCTTCACATCACCCCTCCGGGGCAGAAGGCCAGCCTGGATGGGCAATGAACTTCTAAAAGAACTAAGGGAAAAAAGAGGGTGTATCATCTTTGGAAGAAAGGGGAGGCAACCCACGGAATGTTTAGGGATGTTGCTAGGACATGTAGGAAGAAAATTAGGGAGGCAAAAGCACATTTAGAGCTTAGACTGGCCTCTGCTGTGAAGGACAACAAAAAATCCTTCTATAAATATATTAATAGCAAGAGGAAGGGCAAGGAGAAGCTCCACTCCTTGGTGGACAGGGAGGGGAACATAGTAACAAAAGATGAGGAAAAAGCAGAGGTACTTAAGACCTTCTTTTCCTCAATTTTTACTAGCAGGACAGAACATCTTCCAGACAGCTGGCCTGCAGAGCTGGCAGAAGGAGCCAGGGAGCTGCATAGTTCTCCTCTGTTCCAGGATGGGATAGTTAGAGATCTCATCCGCTTGGACCCCCACAAGTCCATGGGACCAGATGGGATCCATCCTAGGGTGCTGAGAGAGCTGGCAGATGAGCTGGCCAAGCCGCTTTCCATCATTTTTCAGCAGTCCTGGCTCACTGGAGAGGTCCCAGAAGACTGGAAGCTGGCCAATGTGGTGCCCATCCACGAGAAGGGCTGGTTGGATTAGCCAGGGAATTATAGGCCTGTCAGCCTGACCTCAGTGCCAGGCAAGATTATGGAACAAGTAATTTTGAGTGCAATCACACAGCACTTACAGGATGGCCAGGGGCTCAGGCCTAGCCAGCATGGATTTAGGAATGGCAGGTCCTGCCTGACCAACCTGATCTCCTTCTATGATCAGGTGACCTGCCTGGTGGATGTGGGGAGGCCTGTGGATGTGGTATACCTGGACTTCAGCAAGGCCTTTGACACTGTCCTCCACAGCAAACTCCTGGCCAAGCTGGCAGCCCATGGCTTGGATGGGAGCACACTGTGTTGGGTTAGGAACTGGCTGGAGGGCCGAGCCCAGAGAGTGGTGGTGAATGGTGCCACATCCAGCTGGCAGCCAGTCACGAGTGGTGTGCCCCAAGGATCAGTGCTGGGCCCCATGCTCTTCAACATCTTTATTGATGATCTGGATGAGGGCATTGAGTCTATCATCAGTAAATTTGCAGATGACACCAAGCTGGGGGCAGAAGTTGATCTGCTGGAGGGCAGAGAGGCTTTGCAGAGGGACCTCGACAGGCTGGACAGATGGGCAGAGTCCAAGGGCATGAGATTGAACACATCCAAGTGCCGGGTTCTGCACATTGGCCACAGCAACCCCATGCAGTGCTACAGGCTGGGGTCAGAGTGGCTGGAGAGCGGCCAGGCAGAGAGGGACCTGGGGGTACTGGTCAGTGGTAGGCTGAACATGAGCCTGCAGTGTGCCCAGGCAGCCAAGAGGGCCAACCGCATCCTGTCCTGCATCAGGAACAGTGTGTCCAGCAGGAGCAGGGAGGTCATTCTGCCCCTGTACACTGCACTGGTTTAGGCCACACCTTGAGTACTGTGTCCAGTTCTGGGCCCCTCAGTTTAGGAAGGATGTTGACTTGCTGGAACGTGTCCAGAGAAGGGCAACAAAGTTGGTGAGGGTTTGGAACACAAGCCCTATGAAGAGAGGCTGAGGGAGCTGGGGTTGCTTAGCCTGGAGAAGAGGAGACTCAGGGGTGACCTTATTGCTCTCTACAACTACCTGAAGGAGGTTGTAGCCAGGCAGAGGTTGGTCTCTCCTCCCAGGCAGCCAGCACCAGAACAAGAGGACACAGTCTCAAGCTGTGCCGGGGAGGTTTAGGATGGAGGTTAGGAAGACGTTCTACACAGAGAGAGTGATTGCCCATTGGAATGGGCTGTGTGGGGAGGTGGTGGAGTCACCGTCATTGGAGGTGTTCAGGAGGAGACTTGATAGGGTGCTTGGTTGCATGGTTTAGTTGATTAGGTGGGTTGGATGATAGGTCGGATGTGATGATCTTGAAGGTCTCTTCCAACCTGGTCTATTCTATTCTATTCTATTCTATTCTATTCTATTCTATTCTATTCTATTCTATTCTATTCTATTCTATTCTAATCTAATCTATCAGTGCAAAGCTATGGGATCAGAGTATAAATGTGCAAACCGCTCAAAAGGGAATTTCGTATCACATGTTTCACAAGGTTGGTTTTGTAATCTATT